>JAQGBW010000049.1:0-78137 GCA_034698625.1 Julus scanicus | reverse complement strand
AATAAATAATGCGTGCACTGTGTATATATATATATATATATATATATATATATACACAGTGCACGCATTATTTATTTCAAATGAAAAAGTCGTTTTTTTTTTCCAAAAACTTTCCAGTCTGTCTAGCATAAACCACCTGCATGAACATGTTCACCATTTGTAGTAACCCACTCCGCATCACTGCGCTTAAATGGGTTAAATTTGGGTGTGATCTCCATTCCAACAGTCGTTTCCTAAAAATGCTAAGTAGCGCCAGAGCTAAACCTATTTGCTTCCCAACTGCCTTCAATGAACGTATGGTGAGTGATTGACGAGCCAACACAAACATCTCAAAATTCATAGCCCAAAGCTCGACCGCAAATAAACGAGCCGTTTTCTTACTATTTTTATTCAGCCCCCTCCGTTCACTCACTCCATTTTCCTCCCCCGCACACTATAGTGCGAATCCATGCGCAACGCATTGCCTTAGTGTAGGCACCCACTTACTCAACGTCTGCACATGCAACGGGTCCTATGATATTGCCACGTTTTTTAGATGCCATTTCACAAACAAAATCAATTCTTCTAGGCTGGCTAAATGTGCTTTTGTCATTTGTCATGTATGCAAAAGTAATCTCCACAAAGAGCTTCAACCTTCATTTCATCGCTGAAATCTTCAGTCGAGATTTTTTCTCAATTTCATTTCTTTCTTTTTTTTTCCTGCTTTTTATCCACATTTGCCTTTCTTTCTTTTACGTTTTGAAAGTCAAATTGTTGCTTGGCGCTAGAAGGGCGCCTATGTAGAAAATCCAACATTTGAAATGTTATAAATGAGAATGCGGATATAATCAAATAACGCGTGTGTATACACATATAGGAAAAATACATATATATTTGTGAGGTATAGTAGCATATACCTCACGAATTTCTTCTATTTGGATAGAAATATAATAATAATAAGAACTTGCTTTCTGTACTGTAATTCGTCGAGGAAATTGTAAACAAAAGAATGTAATTGTTTTTCACGATGTGATGGTTTTAGATTGATAAACAGTAAATTTTCCACAAAAATACATTTTCCAATGGCATTTACGTTATAAAAAACATATTTTGTATTCATATAATCTCCAATAATCTCAGTAAACGAGTTTATACAAAATTCATAAACAGGAGCCTAATTAAATAAATTTAGTTCGATTTTTGTATCTTATACATAAAACAAACACATTATCGTCATCTCACGTCACCTGTACACGTGGCCACACAACAAACATTGTTTGTTTCATATGAGTAACATCGAAATTTCTTATGATAAATATAAGCAATTTATGGCAATGGGCTCCATTTCAGTTTCCCTATTTGTTGCAAATCCAGGCGATACTTTAATTTCCAACATTATAAACGAAATCCTGTCTCACGTGTGCTGTACAGTATAAGGTATATTGCATCCATCCATCCATTTCCCCAATCGTTTGCAACATTATAAAGTTAAAGCTCAACTTTTAAACCTTGTGCTTCTCATTTTCACAAAATAATCTTCGAATTATTAATGGGGTGCCGCTTTATTCATTTTCCAGCATCTCAAAATGCTATAGAATGCCTCGCTCAAATGCATATACACTACACATACACTGTATATTTCACACATTTCCGCAAGAATAAATCGGAATTTTTCGTAGACATAAGCCTTGCAGAAGGTATTTATGTAGAGACTACTTACTCTAAAATCTGATGGAAATCAAGCACCATCAAGTTTATAAAAGAGATGGATTTTCGTAATGTTCAACACGTCCATAGATCAGAGTAAAAATCATGCAACACCATCATCATCAACATCATCATAACAGAATAGATTTACTCTAAAAAAACATACAGAGAGAGGCATAAATCATTCGTCATCCTATGAAACTTGCTACAATGGCCAATATAAAAACTGAATGCGAACCTGCAACAACATTTTTCTATTTTCTAAAGTGTTTAAAATAACATTATTTTAGTGTTGGATTCAAACATGGTAAGCTATATTTACACTAAAAAGTTTAACTGAAATATATCTAGATGAAGCCATTAAGTCAGTAGGACATTTTTACAAATTATCTAACACTGTAGTTAAACTATCAATTCCATATTTTAATCCTGGTCAAGAATTTCAACAGCAATTAATTGGAGAATGCAAATAAAACATAAACATAAAGTGTATACTTTTGGGAAAGACTTGCAAGGTGGAGGGATGAAGTTCGTCATTGCATTTCGCTGGGCTTAAGGATATTGAAGTTTTGAAACTCCACTCGCTGCCCAATGGCGTCCATTGCGGTTTGCTGTCCATTTGGTGGACAAACACAGGCACACAATGGCGCAGCATATGTCAAAAGTAAAGTCGCCCTTAATGTCTTTATGCCAACATTTTATGTCCCAGTTTCATTGCTTGCGCTCAGGCATTTCATAACCACAGAAACATAAAATTTGGCGATTAAGGCTTTTCGCTTGTCACTAATCTAATTAATTTCCTAATTCCAAAAGTGTCTTCATTCAGGCAACCGCATTTTGTTGTTGATTTATGCTTACAATTGAAGTGGACTAAACCCCCTTCTAACCACCACGTAGTTATGCGGACCGGAAAGAAAATTTCCATAAGAGATTACGTGCATTCAAGATGTCAACATGCAATTGGTGGCCATTACTTCTGGTCTTTAATTAGTCTTATTGCTTTAACAGAAATTAACCATAAACTTTTGAAAATCTCTCAAGCATATAGCCAATACAGTCGTCTACGATTGTTTAATAGGCTTCGAGCACTTACACTAAGTAGAAGTAAATAAAACTTGACCTGCACGAGTTTATGTAAAGAAATGTAGTTTTGATGTAGTATTATTCAGAAGATTTAATCTAGTCTGCGTGTGGTGATGATGCATGTGGTATGCGAGTCTAAATTCAACCAAAATCTATCAGCAGGATTCTTTAGCACTATGTAGACTTTAAAACGTAGTCAGTGCAGCATTCTCATCGTATATTAAGTTCCTAATTAGTAATGCACATGTTTACAATGCCAGCTGGTTTTGAGGTGTATTATGATAATAGTGAATCTTATCATTCAGTGTATACTTTAGCTTTTATAATAATTTATTAGCATAGTTAATTTTCCTAATTAGCAATAGTGTTATATATATATATATATATAGAATGTGTATTCCATATAAAATACGAAACTTTTTGCCAAAATAAGCCGCCGTACATCTGTTTAATTCTTATCATGTAGATTTTGTTATTTCGTTACAAAGACATATTGCCTCAATCTTTTATTTTGCAATTTAAAATGCAGCATACCTAATGCAAACCTATACGAGCATTTTAAGTTGCCAGAGGAATGTTCGCTGGCAAGCTACTTTTCACACGACTTAAGGCAAAATTTTCCCATTTATTTGCCTTTTCTCTCCTGAATGTAATTTCTACTCAGACATGAAATATTTGGCTTAATTTGAAAAATGCTACAATTTACTTCGTTTCCATGCCTGGATACAACAACGTCAGGCAAACCTCTCCACGTCGGGCGTGTGCAATAAATACTCTTTATAGTCTTAAAATAAAAGTGCACTTTTTAAAAATACAGGATATTTAAAGAAATTCGTGTATTTGTGTATTAATCATTAATACAAATATTTCGAACATTCTATTATACTTATCTAATGTTTAAAATTCGGTTATTACACATTAGTCCAAACATTCAGGAAAATTCCAAATAGGTTCAATGTTTTTAAAAACGTAATATTTATTATATATTTACTATGGGAAACATGAAAAATTAGGAAACTAGTTATAAAACTGCGGCTCTAAAAATTCAGTGTTTCTTGTGAATGTTAAAACGTTGTTATACATGTACATGGAGATGTTTAGTTATGTTTTAAACATAATTACTATAGCCACTAATAATGTATCACTAAAGTTAGATTGTTCGTTATTAGTAGAAGAATTTTCAATTCTAGAAGAAACCAAAATCAGGTTTCCGAAGAAGAATGACTGGGTAATTCAGTACAGTAATGTCCCCTATCCAGAGGGCCTGCCCAGAATAAAAAGGTGCCCAAGAACGCAGGTTTCAACGTACTGTATATAATGATAGTATCAGCTGCATTGAGCATCTATGATTGTAGGGAGGATTGCCACTTCCTGTGATAAATGATGTTCACCAACTCCATTTTGCTAAGGAAACTATCGGTTCATCAGCAGTTTGAGCAATTCTCAATAGACTAGTCCTAAGGGCGAGTTTTAGTCACAGAATTAAACACAGCCCACATTTTATCAGCAACTGTTGTGCAAAATATTTGCAGCGAAGCTAGATGTGGCTTACATATATAATGCTCATTTCATTTCAGATAGGGAAAATCAATTCATGCATAAATGAAAGTGCGCGACGAAACACGTGACTAGAAAAATATGAGGATGGGAGCGTGCAGGGTGACGCAAAAGAAAAAAATATAGTCTCTTCTGAAATTCACATCAATCTAATTAAATATAGCATAGTAAAAAAAAAATTGCAACTTATAAATACAACCACCTGTTACGAAACCAACCTAAAACAACAAACATTTACTCAATTTTGTATGAAAAGCATGCATTTTAGGACTCGGCCCACCTGGCAATTTGGATTATAGTTTTTAAGTTTGTGGATATATTTTGGTAATTTATCACATTAGTGAAGAGAAGAATGAGCACCTTCGCGTCCAATTTAATATTAAATATCTAACTATCGTGTAATATAGCAGTATTATAGTCTAACAATCCTATATTGGCCATAAGATAATGAACATAAATACAAAATTAAATTTAATGTATTTCCCACTACACATTTTCATACATATATTTTGCGAAAGATTTGTTTAATGAAAGAGAGTACAGTGCATTACAGTTACCAATAATTGCATTCCAAATTTAAAAACTACACGTAAGTAAAAAACAAACATTGGTAGTGTAGGCGGTGTGATTATAATATACTTTTCGTAAACCAAAAACGTGATACGGTTGCCCAACGTGAAATGCATTACTTACGATAATTACAGTTGGAAAATGTAGGAATAAACACTGACAGTACGTTTCAATAGAAACATTAAAACGTGCACGCTATGGACTTTTGCATTGAAATTTACTTTTGGAAGACGTGATTTGTGAATACGGAAGTAAGAGTAGAGAGAATTATTTGCGATATAAAACCTCTCAACGATGCACCCAATTTCAATGTGATTACATATTAGCCTTAAGCATTATGTTACATTTAGATGTTCAAAGGGATAAACAAAAATTTGCATTATTAAACCACTACACGCACAATTCTTCCATCTAACCACCAACCACCCCACACCCTCTCCTAAGCCACCAAGCCCTCCACAAAGTCAGGAAAACATGAAAGCATTAGAAGACGACAACAACAAAACATTCAAATTCAACTTATCTAGAGTTAACAATACTAAGTTTGGATATATCGAAACCAACTTGTTTATCCCGTGAAATCGTACAAAAAAAACCTTCATTTTTTTGATGAAATTTGAGGATAAGCTCACAGCGATTTTTGTACAATGGATTATTTTACATTTCCCACATCTGTTAAGAAACCCAAAATTTTTCACTTGCATATCAGATGATCATATACATGAATCTAGTTGCAACAAAACGAGTGTATAGGGGGGAAAATCACAGGGCTAAAACAAGCATAATCCCGTGACCCCAATGCCATCTCACTAGTTAATTTGCAATGTCACCGTTTTTAATCTCTATAATTACTTCCAACGGGAAAGTACGTAAGTAATAGGATTAAAGTAGCCTTCCCGAATGATGGCCTAATAATTAATCAAAATTAATTGGCGTCTCATATTAATTAACTCTTTACGAAAATCACTGAACGGAGAAAAACATGGCAGAAGCGCCATTAAACGCTGGATTGCATCAATAATGAACAGGATTTACAAAAATGAAAGAATCACTTAACGTTAAAATCTATGAACATCTGACATTCAAAAATATTTTAGAAAACTTGTTATACTGCTGTTGTAGTGTATAACGTTTTTCAACATTTTTTAGCTCACGACACAATGAACTAGGCCTCAAATTGTCAAGGCACAATAGTTTAAAATCACTGGACTGCAAAGTAACAAATTAGCAATCCAGGATATAAAGGAGACATGAAATTCTGGGAGAAATTTCAAGAAATACGGAACCAAATTCCGATAAAAAATGGTACTATTTCCATGGACAAGGAAGTAGGTGAACCAATCAGAACATAAGAAAATCATGACATCTTTCGTAAAATTTCAAAAAATACAGAACCATTTTCTTATAAAAAAACGTACTTCTGAAGTACATGAGGGAAAGACCATTGCTTTTTTGTTTCGATCTAGACCAAGTAATCGATGCCAGTCGTGGGCAATTCTTATATGGGACAGAATAAAAAGATTTGGATTTATTTCATTCGGCAGCTATTTGGTGCCATCTATCACCGCATTGGATTTCAGATGCAAATGAACGAAATATCTCTACATTTATACACATGCATGGAGTGTCAGTATATAGACGTGTGCGAAAACAGAAAGAAAATTAAGGCAAAAAAAGCGTGTGTTTCCTTAGAAATTCATATTTCATCTGGTGACCCAGCATCTAAGGTTCGGTATCTTTGAGGTAGAAATCTTTGCCACCAATCATCAAGTGGGTTTGGTGACAGGCAGATTTAAGAGTGATTGATCGTGTGGGAGAATTATTGAACTGCTTCATCAGTTAGGAGACTTTAGGGAGTTTCGGTTGGTTTTCTATAGCTCAAGAAAATTCGATATGTTGGCCATTTATCATAAGGAGAGGGACCCCCTTCTTCCCTCTATGCAAAACCATGCTTTTGTAAGCCAATGGAGTTCGCGTTTCCTTTTATGAATCTCTTATATATGTTTTAATAAATCATAGCTATAAATATATAAAGTTGCAAATGACAGGAAAATCTAATAAATACATCTGCTCAAAATCAATGCTTCAAATAGATGGATCCTGCCAGAGCCAATGGCGACGAATACTTACTAACGTGGGCTTAAGCACATCTTTGCCATGGAGCAGGACGCCATTTTGATTTGGGAAGTTATACTTATTAACGCTTCGAATTAACAAATTTTTAATTTACCATTCCAGATTATGGACGTTTAGTAGCATTTTCGTCACAACAAATATTTTCTTAGTGTTTATTTATTTATTGAACTTATTTAACGACTCTGAAGACCATAGGAAGAATAAGATTGCAACTAACATTGCAATAACATTGCAACCGGTTTGGCCACTTATAATCAGTTAATATGTTGCTGTATTACTAGATATAATATATGATAAGTTAATTCATAATGGCGTCAATGCATGCATCTATGCCTCAAATAAGCATTTGACCTAATCATCAAAATGTATTAATAATTAATTATCGCACGTGGTAACAAAATCAATTAATGATTAAATAAATACGTTCTTAATTTCATCGGCTTCATATATATCAAATTAAAGTAGTTCTCTAAAAAGTAGTACGAATAAAGTTTTTTATACCACGTTATTAATAGTCCATTACAGCATAATGCAAAATGGTAAAAGGAATATCATTTTCGTATAAGGATCGATCCTTCAAAAGATCTAGAATCTTGAACGAAAATTTGATTTCGCCAGAAATTAAGTTAACAATTATATGAACCAGAAAGTTCGTTCAACTGTGCACACGATAACTGGTCATGTCATGCATAAGGGAAGCAGAAGCAGTACACAGTACACTTCAGTTAGCCTTCAAGAATTTCTATCATAGTAGAAAGATGTTGTACATGAAAGATTTTACAGAAAAAAAATATATATATTCCCATTTTTAAACAGATCCAGAGAAGAAAGCGGCTGATGACAAAGACATGTCAACAATCACGTCCTTAAACGAAAACAGTGTTATTTTTTATAATTTCATCCATGTTTTTCAGCAGATTTTCCACGACACGTTTTCTCATTTGAGGCTGATGTAATTTCATTGCCAACAACAATCTTTATTAGACCAATTTCCGTGCAGCACCAAACATGGCCGAGGGAGATTGCTTTCACATCACCTGCAGATATAATTTCACGAACAATTCATCGTGCCAATTTGCCATCGTAATGTCATATGTCGCAGTAGAACAGCGATACCGCGTCGAGCTCAAATGACATATCAACAAATCCTCAATTTCTAATGTCCAACAAATAAAAATCAAACGCGATGGTGTGATGAAGAAAAAAAAAAAAAAAAAAAAAAAAAAAAAAAAAAAACAACAACACGACTAATAATAAATAATACTAATCTATCACCAAAATCCCTCACGTATCCCCGAATGCCTTTTATTGTCATCCTGGCGAATTATATCCCAAACACGAAGATATAAATGGCCCCTCTCGCTTTGTAGCGCTAAGTGAAACCCACTGAATCCGTGCCTGAACGCCAGGCCCTCGTGTCTTTTCACTTTTATCCAAATTACATAGCAGGTGTAAGGTAGCTGCACGGTGAAAATTGTTGCCACAATAATAATAGCCCATAGTGGTCATATTCCGGTTATGGCAACCAATTATGTTATTTGCTCGCCAGCCATATACCGGAGAAGGCACTGTTCCCCAATGACACCTAATGCAGCGGTGCTGCGTGACCAGCTACCATTAACTGGATCCGAACAAAATCCATACGAAATCTATGTGTTCACACCTCATTTCTCATCCTCTATACTTACTTTTCAAATTAAAGTGAATATATGACGAGAGATAAGCACCGCCACACACTGCTCGTTTTCGTGACGGTGTCTGAAACTTAACAGCGCACTAACCAGTTTTTCCCTACACTCAACGTTATGTGGCCACATAAATGCTGGTTCAGAATTCATGTCATTGGATTACATGTTTACTTTGATGTTACATTCCTTTCAGTTTGGCAGTCACTGTCAGTGGCGCCAAGTCACAAAGGAATATAGGAAATAAATACAATTTTCATAAAAATACAAGTGTAAAAAATATTAAAGTTTACTAAATGATGAATAACATTTATAACATAGTGCCAAATGTTTTCTGGGACCCATATGCCATTGGACAAACTTATACCCAGGCCAGTATATCACTGGTTAGAGCCCCCATCATAAGAGCTTTAACGTTACACATGAGTTTTACTGCATCTTCTCTTCACTACACAAATGTGTAAGAACAAACCTAGAAAACAAAATGTTCCCTAAAATGATAACCAGATCTTATTTTGAGTCGTCAATTTCGAAATTTAGAAAAATAGCGATTTCTGTACCACCCTGTATATTGTTCCCATTAAATTTGCACATGCAGTTTTACACGTGTTGTCAAGATAGAGTCTCATATATCAGCTCTTGTACATGACACTACATTCAGTTCTGGAACAATAAAATTCTCTCATATAGCAACAATTGGAATATAAATTTAGTCCATTTCAAATCCAACATTTTCGTAGGTCGTTTTGAAAAATTGCTGACTATATAAAAATGCGCAAAGAGGAGTTGGATTTTTTTCCCCGCATCCTCTCTTTGTCTTCAACACTCCATCCTCGAACTGACCGCTGGTCAGTTTTTTTTTTTTTTTTTTTTTTGAAAGACCATTTATTTTGCAAACTGCGTTGGACCTACATCAGTAAAGTCGTGAACTACTGACATTCAATAATCACATAAAGGCAGCGAACCTGCCATTCTCGTCCAATGTGTATATTTTTCAAGCCAGTTCCATCCATATACGTCTGCAGAGTGTTACCCTTCAAGGCATATAAAGCAATGGGTATTGGGCATCTACATTTTCTGTCCAAGCACTTGAAAACACATGGATACACATCCGGGGCAGTAAGGTGAAACGATTTGTCACCATTGGAATCACCGTTGGTTGTCACTTGGACAGTAAAAAAGACACGGATTGTCGATGGGGGAGAAGCGGGACGACAGACGATACATAATCTTATTTGACATTACCAACACTACATCAATGGCCAATCGCCATGCAGCGATTGAGCACTTTTCGAAAGCAAACTTAATATTTATCGATTTTGTCATTACCCTGCATCTTTTTTTCGACTCTGGAGGCCATTTTGCCAATTTGGTCGAGCTTAGTAGCAGAAAAAAATGCCAGTTTCTGGTAATCCACGTCCAAGTAGGACTTCGCCTTAGCAAAATCGCTATCAAATAAGTTTGCATAAGGTATTCTGAAGCAAACTACGTCTTGAAATCCTATAGAAACATCCGACGACAAACTATGTCAACATACGAACGATTTTTGAATTTCACTTACCAAGCGGCAACATCGTTGTGATGGAGGTACAGAAATATCAACCTGGAGGAAACTTTTCTGTCGATAATAATGGAAGTAGATCGTTTTCTGCAAATTGGAAAAAAAATGAGTATCAGAATTTACGTTTAAGATAAATTAACAGCATCAATGTAGGTGACCAATTCTAACAAGTGATCCAAATCAGCCCTAACTGGACCTCACATGCGTGCGTATGATACATGTGAATAAGTTTTCTAACATGTAAAAATGTATATCCTAAAGTAATACAGCTTAAGGCTGTGATACCCACTTTAATTTCACGCGATCAGGTGCAGAATCTAAATCATTAAGTTTTAATGAGTACATTAAACTCGGGTGTTTTATTAGACAGTATACAAACAAGTATAGCATTGCTCAAGCTCTTAGATAACTTATGTAAGAACATGCACGTATAAGTGCGTTATTTACTGACAAAAACTGCCTTATTATGCGTTGAATGCGAAAAAAAATCCCAGCAAAGCCTCCACTCCTCCTTTCTTAATTACACACTTTTGTAAAATGTATGAGGTTACTTTTGATGCTTATTTTTGTACACATTTATTAATGTATTCATCATAGAAGCTTGCAAATGGGGTGTCTATTCCTCTCTACGTTTTCGCTCGCTTTCCTTGCTGCTAATTATTGTCGACACCAAAGTTAAACAGGCTCGCACGTTGCATTATAGATGCTTAATTTCTGCTCAGACTATTTATTTTTTTCAATTTTTTTTCACCACTTCCATTAACTCGTTAATTTTCTACTTCATCCAATCTTTTTCTCGCGAGCTATAACGAAATTTAAAAGACATTATCAATACATTTAGGGGTTGTACAGCGAGGGATAATCTCCAATTGAATTAGTTTGCGCATTAAAAGCCGACGTTTTTTTAATATTCTTCCAACACGATGTAATTTTGAACATTTCCTACGCCATCGTAGGAGCCCTTACGCGCATGCAACCGAAAGATAACATGCAACACTTATTGAGGGACATCTAAAAAATACAAAATCTAGCTGTTGCACGAAAGCTTTCTCTTGAAAATTAAAAGAGAAGCGCTGTATACATCATTACTAGAAAGATGTTACTCTAAAACATTCTAGTCGAACTTAATAACAGATTATACTGACAAACTACTACGATCCTTTAACAACAGCATGGTATGCAAGAGACCTGAGACAACCAGAAAGATTCTTCTGAAAAATGATGAAACTTGTTTCAACTTTCAAAGTCGCTTGTAAAATCATTTATCAATTTATTATGAATTGCTACAATAGAAGTATACTGTAGCTGACCCAATTTGATATCGAAGCCAAAATGTAGGATTTATAATTGTAAATCATGTTTATCTGTGCATGTGCTCCATCAACGTGTATTTTATCTACACAAGTCTGAACTTATTTTAAATACTGTTATTTAAAATATTGAAAATATTTCAAACTGATGCTGCCAATTGTTTTAAATTCATGATTCAAGATGGTGATGGAATGGTGCTACCAAGTCTCCCTAAAAGTTAAGATTTCCAAGCACAACTTTCTAAGCACTGTATAGGTCGAATAGTTAAGCTTTCACAAACTTCGTAAAAAGCTTCACCACGCAATCCGTGTATAAAAAAGTTGGTTTTATGCGCATATATCAATTGCCTATTTCCAGCGCATTAAATTCCGTCTATTACCCGCTATTTCCATAATGTCCCGCGACAAGAATTTCCTTCCTTCCTGGGATTCGTCGGCTGCACGCCGAAACACCTTCCATGTAAATCAAAATAAATATGTTAAAAGTGTTTATCATCCTTCGAAATACCCCAAAGATTAACATGAACAGATTAGAATATCAATGTTGCGAATCGAATACGAAGAGGAAAATGAATAAAAAAAATAAAGAAGGTTGGAAGACTATACCCGGCTGTTCGTTATAAGCGATGTTTTCTTTGCAAGTGCGTCGCTTCTCATCTATAGTGTTTTTCTAAGACCCAACCAGTCTAAAGTTTCAAAGTAAATATTGGGGCTAAAAACATCTTTTTATGTATTTGGTGTTCGAAGCCTCCTCGCGAGCGCTGGAGTCTTATCGAGTGTTGGAAATTTAATCTGACTCCATTAAATCGCGCTGTTTTACGAGATCCGATTTCTGCTTTAAGGTTTTATTCATAGATGTTGTTTCCACTTGTCAACAGACAATGATCGGCTTTCAAGAAATGTATTTTCGCATACAACAAACGCTTTTGCTGAGAAGAAAAAAAAAACCTAGCAAGCTAGAGCTGTCAAAAATTACGAAGCACTCCAATTTAAGAGATGTGCATCGCTCGGAGGCTTCTTATTTGAATATTAAATAAATTTGCTTTTCTGTTGAATATATCCCCTCTGTTGCTCTTACCCCCGTATTCCAACCGTTGCTCCCCATACACCGAAAATCTGCTGTCATCGAATAACAGCAAATAGCTGGCAAATACATATATATGCCAGAAATGAAAATCCGCCTTAGTTTCTGAATAGGTGTCGATGGAGATTTCAAGCTCAAAAGGAAATGACGAATGAAATTCGCGAATGGAAGGATATTGATCAGATCATCCCTGAATACATTTCGGCATTAATTCAACGCGCGCCTATCAAAGATACACAACGAAAGATTAAAGTTGTCAAATGAAAGGGAAAAGGAGTTTACATGAGCAATAATCTTGCGCTCTCAAAAGATGACAAGGGGATGAGGCGTTTGTCGAGCAAACAAGCGCCAAAAAAAGGCTACATTTCATAAGAGAAATTTTGGCGAGAAAGCAGAAAATTATTTCCCTGAGCAGCACACGCCTTCAATTATGCTTATTTTAGGTAAAATACATATACTATATAACATACAGGTGAATTAGATTGTCTATACCAGAAGTTTTTTAAATCCACGACAAACAAAATTAAATAGTTTTGGATAGAATAATATTGTCTCTGTTGAACAGTACTTATGTTTTCTATGTCTATTTTGAATACAGTAAGTAAAAAATGTTTTAATCGTAAAATAACTGCAAAGTTTTTGAAAAATCCTCTGTAAAATGCTAAATGAATATTCGGCGCCATTAGCTGCCCTATCGGTTCGGCAAACCTTACATACAAGAATGTATGTAGTGATTGCCAACATTCAAGAGACAGTAATGTTTACAGTCACTAGTCTTTTTAAATGCAGAAATGCAAACAAGCAGATCAAAAAATCTTGGTTTAAACACCACAGAATTTCTGAAAAAATGTTGAATAGAGAAAGCCTTACAAAATAGTGGCTGAAAGAAGATGGGAACATTTCGCAGACTGAAATACAGTAGGCCAAAAAAAATATAAAAAAATGTGGTAATTGTCAATTTGACAGGAAAAAAAAACAAAACTAATTGAAAATTAGATCTACACCAATTGCAGTTAAGCTAATTGAATAAAACGAAATGAAACTTGCATATATAAGACTTGCATATACTGCGCAACAGGGAATTACCTTCTAAGCAATTTTTGAGCATGTGACATGGCTAGAAAGTATGAACCCCGAATCCAATATCAGAGTAGACGCATATGGTAGGACTAATGCAATAAATTGCACCCAGTTCAAAAAATATAGCCATTTGGAAAGCGAACGAAATTTCTATATTTGATTTTACATTTAGAGTCGAGCGTACGATAATTTGAAGTCAATATAAAGTGTTGGTGCACAGCTGGGTAACTTCTACTGAATTGTAAAAGAGATTTAGCTCCAGTATTACGATCAATTTCTGCAAATTTCAAGTCGGAAAAAAAATGGAGCAAATTGCATTGAGCGAATGCAAGGGGTGAGAAAAACGGAATAAATTCAAAGGCTTTATACAGAGAATAGATGTGAAATACTAACGAAATAAAAAACAACAACTGGAAAACAGTCGCAAAACGTGTGAAAATGTATCCAAATCTAGAGAAAATCCAACTGAAAATATTTGTGACAATATGAATAAATAGTCCAGTAGTCACGTACATTGTCAATAGCCAATCAGTAGGAATTATTGATCAAATGGGCGAATTTATTCGCATTCAAAGTCAGTATTCATCAAATAAAGTCAACAAAGCAATGAACTATGCAGTAAACATTTTTACAGTTTTTTAAAGCATTTCCAATAAATATGTGTAAATAATTTTTAAGCTATATGTTCTTATTTTTGCTGATATCAACACCGTATTCACGATTCCAACAAACTTGACGCAAACATACATGCCATTATTCATCCTTGAATTCAGCTGAAGTTGTTCACTTTTGCAAGATAAACAAATTTGCAAAATAGAAACATCTTATTTTGCAGACATAAATCTACTCTTAAATCATTAAATAAAATAAATAACATTTTTATTGCAACGTCTACAAGAAATAGTTCACACAAAAAAATCCCTAAATATCAAAATTAACCACAAATATATTTTAAGTTTATTGAAATCGAATTTTTCTTTTCGAAAGGTCATTCAATCGTCAGCACAATTTTTGAGAAATTCATAACCCAGAAACTAATTCAAATACAGGGGAAACCAAACATAAAACTGTAGAAGGTTAACTTATTATAGAAATAAATCGTATACCGTATGCATGTATCCCCAGCATGAACCAACGGTAGTTTTTGTCTCCACATCTGCCCTAGATTTTTACACATAAAAAGGCCCGAAAGAATGCAATTTTCTATGAGTTTCACATTCAACGAAATATTGCAGATCACGAAAAACGTTGGCGCAGCAGTTTAGTAAATAGTTTCAGCCTAAAAAATATATATGCCATAAAAAACCAACTGTGCGCTCGGCGAGGAGGCCTATATGGTGGTAGACGCACGTAAAGGGCATATAGTCAGGGCTGGGCGCATGCGCATCCCCAACCGAAGCAGCAAACAAAAACATAATGGGCGTAGGCTTTCAGCAAAATGATTTTTCATCAGGCTGACAGCAAACCATGAACTATCAATTAGGAGAAAATCCTGCATTCTTCATTAGCAGCCATAAATTTAAGTCTGGAAAACCATAGAAACACATCACGACTTTAAACGAAGTATGATACAGCCGGATGTGTATGTTATGCCACGTTTCTAAAAGACGTATTGAATAAGGCACATTCAGAGCAAAACCAGTATTTCATACAAGATCGTGAACTTCACTGTTAGGCCATATTCCATTTACGCCATCTAAAAACAAATTCTTTTGTGTTTTCAGGACATCGTGAGAATGCTCCTTAAAGTTTTAATACCACCAAAAGCTAGTCCATAAACTTAGTTTTATTAACTTCAAACAAAATTTCATAAATATGGGTTTTCAACCAATGACAGAACTATGGAGTCGACATCACACCCTAACAGTATCATCTTCCAAATCCTCCATAATCTAGCAGAGCCTCATCCGTGGACACTACAGACTAGACAATGTTTACACTGTAGTAAGAAACAAAGCACGAGGACATTTTAAATCCCGGGTGAAGAATTCTACGCAGTATACATGGAAACTCCATATATGGACAAGAAAAGTATTAGCCCAATGTATGGCCAAACAGTTTATAAAAAAATTCTCCAAATTGTATTTTTAAAACGATAGTAAAAACTAACACGAAACAAACTTGAAGCAGGAAAGTTACAAAAATAGCATTCCTGATGATCATCTTAAGCCAAATTTCACGAAAATTGCAAAATTGCGTGCATAGATAGCATTAGTTCAATACTTTTCTTTGTGATTTCTAAACGCCTGTATCATACAGGTGAGCAGAAATTCGTAGTATTTTTTTTTTCTCAAAATCCAATTCTGTACATGATTTCCAGAGGCGATATCCGAATTTCGGTAGCACTCAATTAATTGTTAGCTCAATAGACAAAAGTAGAAAAGTTTTTTAGTATCTAAGGAAAGTTGAATTCCTTTTTTTTGCCTTTAAACATCAGTATGGATATTGTCATGAAATCTTGTTGCTTGTCTTCCTACTTTTTTCCCTTCATCCCCCTAAAAAGAGGATCAATAGTGATTTGATATTTCCCATTGAATCTGGCAACTTTCCAGTCTGCGAGTGAAAAAAATGTAGTACCCCACAGCTATACCAGTTACGCCCATTTGGAGTGAATTACTCCGATTTTTGATTTTCCACCCTGTGGAGCCGTCCTGATCTCGCTCAAAAAGATTGCAAAATTCCGCCGTAGGGCTCAAACCAGAAAACACACTGTTGCAATTGTGACAAATGCCAAATGTCAGGGCTCACAGTCTCTTGTTGCTGCTTCTGCTATGAGCAACTTCTCTCCATGACAATTGCAGCGATTAGTTTGTAGGTGGCGCTTGATATGCACAATTCCAACTCCTGATGAATCATGGAAGTGCACATTTGCCTCAACAACATCTTGCCAAAAATCTCAAAGGTCCTTAACGACAACTCAAGGAACAACTTGTAAGAAACTTGCCATAGTTCTGCGAATTTGAAATTATACTACATAAATATGTCAGTTGTAGTAAATTAAAATAACTTGAAGTAGTTACATTGCATTGGAAGGTAAACGTTATATCCACTGGTCTGATAATCAAAATTCACCATTTTGAAATCGTAAATTTGAGAGTAATGTTACATTAATGTCAAATACTATCGACTAAGTATTAGATTGGCAACTAAGTTCTGAGAAACTTTACTTTCTGCTTCAGAAAGCACATATGCTTTTATTTTTTGCTTTTAAATATAACAGTTTGTCCACTACTACATAACACAAAACTATATCCAGTCGCAATTCTGTCTAATGTGATTAAATAAGTCCTTAAACTTGATAGCGTCTGAAAAGTATGTACTACAATGTTCCTCTGCTTCAAATGTGTAAACCAATACTTAAACTACGAATTTCGGTAATGCAATTTTTTTTTTCAGAAAAAAAAAGAAAACGGAAAAAACGGAAAACCCAATACACTTAAGCGGAGAAGACACAAATGTGATGCTATAGTGCTTTCATAAGATGTCCTTTTCTATTAGACTTCATTCTCAAGGAAGGTATGATACTATCTGTTATTTAGTGTCTTCTAAATTAATCTTAAAAGAAGCCACTTACTATAGCTGAATTCTCGTCAGTGTTAAAATATAAAGCTCAAAAAAAAATTTTAGTGCTTGAGATGGTTAGCTCAATGTGGACCAATTTTCATTGAACAGTTTTCGAGTTTTATCACGAAATAAAATTTTAATTATAAACATCAATTGGTTTAAAGTTTAAAGACCCACACATTTACGAGCCATAACTCAAGATGAGGATACAGATCCCAAGATGAGGTAATTGCAAGATAGAAACGCCCAATATCGAAATCAAATTAATCACCAAGAGTAGCTTCAAAATTCGCAGGACGTCAAAATAACAGCAGGAAATCAATCACGTTTGCAATTTCTTTCATTTTAGTAACAGAAAAAAAATTTAAATCAATTTAAAGATCAAACAGATGGCAGAGATTGGAAACCTAGAAAAAAACTGACGCATCTATGTGGGCGAAACGTTTAACTGAAATCCTGTTAGCTGCCATTTTATCTAATTGTTCAATATCTTTATAAAGTTTGGTTTTCGGTTATAAAAAAAATGCATGTGGGAATAAGCATTGACAAAAAATGTTGTGGAATGCCACGAGTGTTCAGAAAATAAAAATTACTTCGATTGCGACGCAAATATGCAAACTGTCTTAGAGTAGCTGGATTTGAGCAGCATTCAATTCAGGCAGTCAAAAAAATCTATATTAACTATATCATTCGCCCTGAACGAATGCAATCATGCAATAGTTGGTTGTTAGGTGGAGAAAGTTGATTGAGAAAATTGCATTGTCTCTGTGGTAGCGAATCATTGACCTTTAAAAACGTGAGCAGAATTCAATAGTACATTTTCGTTGAGCAGAGAAAGAAAAAAAAAACAGTCGTCGTGATTTACTAATAAAGTTGCGCAACTTTTTTTGATGAAAACAGGGTTTTTAATATAACCCAATACAGGGTGTCCAGAGCACTAGGATATAATTGTTCATTACAGCTTCAGTAGCGGAAGGTGTATAGCGCATCATTTTATGAAATACATGCTTTTTAAATTATCAATTTATATAAACTTCTTTGTAGATACTTGGCATATGTACATTTTATTTGAAATATGATTAAAAATATGTATGGATTTTCTCAAATGCAATTAAAATAATTATATATTCATGAACAAAATGCAAAACTCAAATAATAGTTCTATTCATACAGTATAATTTTCTTGATAAACCAGACCACTATCAGAAATGGCAAGTTAAGATTCTGAGACAACTCTCACTATGGTAGAATTTCAGGATTTATTATATCAAAATAACATGTTCTCGAAGATAATTATGATGAACGCAATTTATAACTGCAATGGGCACTGAAATACTTTCGCTGGCAATATCATAAAAATACTTTGTTAGAATTGCTGATGAATTCTATGATTAAATGCAAGTTGGAATGAAATCATTGCATTTTTCTGCCATGTCTTCAGAAACGAACTTGTTTCTCACTTCTGATAGCTTCTGGTAGCAATCCAGCCCAGGGTACATGGGTCAGAACTACAGTGGAGAAAGGCATTTGGCATGTGTTTAAGTCAAAGAAAGACCCTTGCCTGCCCCAGCCGCCTTTTGAAATTGTATAGATTTCTTAGGATGTGCCTAGCAGAACAAGCATTTTGTAGATCAATCGATAGTTTAATTACACATTATAGAGTCCAGGCACGCAGCTGTTTCCAATCCACATAGTTATAGCGTGCAAGGGCTTTTCTATATATATATATATATGTATGTATATACAGTATATATAGGACTGGATGTAGTGTGTAGCATTAAACGGAGGGTGTAAGGGGATGGGGTGTCGACTCTCGAAGAAAACTTGCACATCTGCATTGGGTTTAGCTCTCGTCTCACTTTAATATATGGAAGTTAGATCCAAGAAAAAGTCGAAAATTGGCGACAAAAGAGAAGAAAATAAGAGGAAAAGGTAGTAAGTGAATAGAGTTGGGAGTATAAGAAAGTTACGGGTAAAATAGATGGTGCGGAGGTACAGAAGGGGCAAAAAGAGACGACATTTTTCCTTAAAAAAAAACATTGAAAAGGCAATGTTCACGATCATCAAGGCAAAGGGACAAAATGCATTTGAAAATTGAGCCTCTATCCTGAAGGAAAATGTCTATTCGAGACAATGTGGGCCTTGAAAATACATGTACTACTTGAATAAATGGCTTTTGTCCAATTTCAAGGCAAATAAAATCGATACCGAGCAACAAGGGAGTCAAGGATGAACACATTTTAGGCAGATATGCAGCAAAATCATTCGGCTTTTTTCTACTTTTAAACCCTCATTGAAAACATTTTTTTTCTTAGGAAACATGTCCTACACAAAGACATTCACTTGTAAAATCAAATATGCTGGATTGGAAAAAAAAATTACCAAGGAAGCTAGGCTTTTCAAAAGCATCATCCTTGTGCCATAAATATTTTGATAAAATTCTTCTAAAACTATTTTTTTAAAACGGTATGCCAATAACAGCATATATTGTATGAGCGTATCGTACAGTACTTCTAGGTTACATGCTTAATCTGAAGTTTCCATAACTATTGTCAAGACAGTGTATAAGAACAGGGAGCATATTGTACACCAACTTTAAATACAAAATAATACATGCAAAAACTATGTACAAAATATAATGCATATTGAATGGTGTGGGGCAGTCTGCCATCGTAAAATCCTCAGTGGAAAATATGACTAGAAGTCCTACAATAAGCAAATGTGCACTAAATGGTAAATGTGTCCAGTTATGTTATTTCTTATGGGTACAGTGGCCATAACAGGGTTTCGACTGTAAACTAAAACGAAAACCGTATCCCATCAATTTATGTTTGCGGAAATATAGTGCAGTAACATTTTTCTCGATTCAATAACCCTGCAAGTTTGCATATAGTGAAAGTAAGTTCAATCCCCCAATGAGATATCCGCGTTATAATCTCACGGCGAACAGACCATTTTTTAGGAATATTAATAAAATCTCAGTCTATATAAAACACAATTAAGTCGAAAATGCACGCAAGATGCCTTCTTTTCACGCACCATTGGCAGAAAACACAAGAGTCGAAGTTGGTTTGAAACGCGACGAGGAGAGAGATCGTTTCATAATATACACAGCCTAAGCCTGGTGAATGGAAAACTTCAAACGAGGACTTAATTAACCTCAGTTTTGCCATGCAAAAAGATTGCAAAATCATGGAAATTAATGGGAAGAAAGTAATGCGTGCTGCTTATAAGACCATATAATAGCAAGGAAACTTAGCGACAAACATTGCAGCGGATCACATTTTGATAAGCATTTCAAAAACGACTGTTGCGGGCAAATCAAAACTGTTCGAGCAATCAATTTTAACTGGAGAAGAGAAAAAAAAATGAAATCAGCGTTAACAACTGCAATTATGCATCGTCTGAAATCTAAGCACTTTGCATTACAGTGGTACTTAGAAAGCTCGAGTCTTGAATTAATAATCAACATTACATTTTACATAATTATAGAGTGCCCTAAGAATCCACGTACACGAAGTGAACATTCAGAAACAGAGAAGATGATTATTAATTCAAGCCTTAGTTATCATTTTTAACATGAAATTTGGATGCATTAACTAGACGCGAGAGTGTTTAATACGAGCCATAAACGATTAATCTCGTCACACTAACCAACGAGCCATGGGGAGGGCACAAAAGAAAATGAATATATTAACATTAATAATTAAACTGTGCACTAGAAACTTTAGGTTATATATAACAATAAACTTGTTGTAAAATCCAAACTTGGAGATTCTAAGAATGAAAATATTCAAAATTTAAAGGTTTTAACAAACAGAGGTATGATTTAAAAATACGCAAATTGCCATTCCAGAAAAGGCTGCTAGAAAGCTGAAATGGGCTGCTCCTAGAAGTAAGAAGAACCGCAGATAAACCCGGTCATAAAAGGGTCTTCTTGACTTCCCAAGTAAAGCATCTTATTTTGCCAAAAGTTAATGAAGCGTGCAATTAATCGGATCAAGCAGCCTTTGTCCATTTAGGCATTTAATAGCGTGTTTACGATGATGATCTTAGCATGGCTATCAGGGATTCGTATGCAAATAAAAGGCGAAGGAAAACTGGATAATATTAACCCGTCAAATCATTATATACATGCTTCTCTCCAGACGTTTATCCCAGCAGGCAGGAATGAGGGAGTAGTCGGGTGGGAAAAATTAAAAATAAATGATCACCTGAGAGCGAATATAAAACAACTGAAAGAATTTAGGCAAATAATATCCATATTTCATTTTTAAAAAGCGTCTGAAAAATAAATCCAATTTCAGAACTAGTAGAAGACATTGATACAGTGATGTCAGCAAAAACCAACACCTGTATATTTGTTCATTATTTCCGTGGTTCTCTATTCTATAGGGTTCTAAAAGTAATACATGTAGAAACAATGGATAAACCTACACATTTTTTTGTTCTATGTTGTCAAAACGAGTGTGCATGCAATGTAACAAACCTTGCCCTGATTTGAAAAGCTAATCAGCAAATGGGATCCCACCCTGCAATGTTTCATTTGGGAGCTGCTTCAAACGCTAGACCAACTATAATTTAGCTTATTGTCGAAGTGTGTAAGATATTGACAATCATTAAGGCTTATTTTGTATACGCCCAAACAGTTTCTCTAGGGTGGAACAAAATAGTGGAGATCAGCACATCTCATAAGGGTTAAATGAATGCAAAATACAGGATGCCCAGTTAGGTAATTGCAAAAATTATCATTAGTCGAATATACCTGATACCAACGTTGATATACAAAAATGCTGCAATAATCTCATCTTTTTGATAAAAACTGTACGTCTATGGACACAAATTTTAACTTAAATTTAATTTTATTTAAAATGTAGTATTAGATTTCAGTATGAGCAGAAATGAATGTAGACTTCATGGTCAACATTACAAATGCGTTATGTAAGTAGTTTTTCAAAATAAATGGCGGATGTAGAGATTTGTGGGTATATATTTCTAACATTTCGCATGGTATATAAATCTATAATTCCAATGCTCTTTATTGGCAAAAAAAACTACTGGTGCATAACTCTTCTTCGTGCGTTCTGTCACTAGCTTTGCATATATAGAAATAAAACGTGTTTGATCGATGAAAAACATGAATGCTCACTTACTGAGCTAATGCAGTAATCGATATAAAGTGTTTATTTGATAGCCCCAAATGCTAAAATTGTATTACTATTCTAAAAAGCCTTTTTCTTATCGATATACACAAATTTAAGACTTTTTTCTTATATTTCCTCTTTAAATAAAGTGCTTTTGTTTGTGTATCGAAAAACGATTTTTAACACAACTACAAAAGCGGTTGAAAATCATTTCCTGTTGATACGTCTACAATCGTCTACAATTTTTCTTTGAAAATACATTTTCCTTTAAAATAAGTGAAATTATGCGAAACAACAGTTTGGTATCCTTCACGTTAGAAAACAAAATCTAGGTTTCTTAGCATTTCACCATGTTTGTTATATACAAACGTAGCTAAAGGTTTGACTTCTTGCAACAAAACAATGTTTACATGTTCTGAAGCTTATAAGAAATCTATAAAGTATTCAACTCATTTAATTATCATTAATTTATTATCTATAAAGATGATGACACATTTAGCAAGCTCAGTTTTTATTAAACACCACACTTTTAAACTTAGCACTGAAAATAAATAGATAAAGACCTACTTTTGTGATAAAAACCTTGCTTTTGAAATATGGATATGTAAGTTTCACTATATTACAAGAATGCAGCTCATTTTTTTGGTAATTTTAGCAAACTTGTACTGTTGGCAGTAAAATCATATACTAATCTTGCCTATGCATTAATAACGAAGAAATTGCTTTTATCTAAATGGATTCTTTAAGCCAAAACAATTTTGCATTTTAACAAATGGCTTTGTAACCATGTTTTCAGAGTGAGTTCTTCGCGGAAACTTTTTTAATTAAAATGCAAATTGTGAGATAGTTGACAATTTATGCGTACTCATTTGTGTCTATGCGGCATTTTAAATAAATTTGATAACGACATAAATATTGCGCGTCGAAATATTAAATATTGAATTTTCGCGAGGCACTTATCATGCTCCAAGAAAACCATTATAGTAGCCGTAGTCGCTAAAAAAACTAATTATCCTGGGCTCTTGCAAGCTTGCTTATACGCGTTTGACACATATTTCGTGAAAATTTTACGAAACATTTGGCGTAATGCGTGATTAAGAAGATAGAAGTAACGAAAAAACAAAATTGAGCAATGCATAAAATGTTCATTAAATAATTTAACGATGCAAAGTTTTCACTATCAGTGGAAGTTGCCTGTTGTCTTTGGGGCTTAATGGGTTTTCATATACGTGGAAGTTGCCTCTAAAGTGTCACATCAACGCCAACTTGGATATTTTTAAAACTAAACTTTGTTCATTGAGTGCCATTTGCAGTCATGAGAGCTAATACCCAGCTCAACACAATTAAGGGAAGGACAATTTTTTGTCGAAATTAAGCATTGCCAACTTGGAAAAAAATAATCTGGAGCTTGTTTTAAACATCTGTTGCATGAATATATTACAGTGCTAGCCAACAGCCTAAGGTAGTCATTATAAAACGACAAAAACTAGGGCATAAGAATAATATAGTCTCAGAATTCATTAATAAATGGTTTCAGTAAATTCTGTAAAATCTACTGTACAAATCTTAATAAAAAAAAGATAAGTTTAAACTGGAAACCCAGCTTCACGTGTGCCATTAAAATTGCTGAGAATAATATGAACATTTAGATTAAATCTACATCTGCAAAAAGGAATGTTAAGTGAGCTGATTTATATCCAGATTTTATCAGGATTTTTTAAATATTGTTAGAACTTATGGTTTTAGCGTAAATATATTAGCCATTAGACATGGTGCAAACCCACGCCAATATCAATGACCAGTAGTTCTTTCTTCAATTCTGCCAAATCAATTTTATCTAAAATGCGTCAACTATATAAACGTGCTAATATTAGCAAAATACATGCGTAATGCAGAAACGCACAAAAGCGATTCTTACATCAGCAATGCAGATTTGCAGATTACGATAAGAGCAATTAAATATATTGACAAATGTCTCGCATTTCATCGTCTATGACTTAAGTAATATATATTTCTGGCGATATGAAAAGACAGCGAAATTGATTAATAGAAAATGCGTTGAATGGAAACGGAAATTTCAAAAGTGAAAATGAAATGTTGCCTGACAACATTCGGTATACGCGATTAAAGTTAAAAGTACTCTAATCTGAGAAATAGGGAAGTAAAAAAAAAAGTCAGCCATAGCCGCCAACCAATATTGCCACTGTCACAATCACAGCAGACAAGCCGATTTCAATTATATTGAAAACGGTGGGAAAACACACACGAAAGAGCGCGAAAGAAATCAATGGAGGAATGACGAGAGGATGAATTTGACAGCATTTGTTAAATTCAATTTCCCTAAGAACAGCCTTATCTTAACAACACTAGCTGATAGCCGAACCATTTCAAAAAACGCACATTTCTCAAATCGGTTTCCAACATAAAAGAAACCATCGAGCCGCAGCCAATATAAAATACTTCTATGTATCAACAGGCAAAAAGATACATTTTGACAAGTGCGCCTGCCGAATGCTCTTGAGCATGTGTTGCTTTTATGCGATTTCAACATTTCATGCCCTACATACAACTGCTTCGTGTTTTTTTTTTGTTGTTTTTACTTTACTTTGCTTTTGCCAAGCCCTGTTTTAGTATTATTACCTTCTCTGAAACGACGACCCAACCACTTCACAGATCACAATACAAATAGGCAACTGTTTGCTTTACAGGCATTCAAAGTTCAAAGGTGATGCTATGTCATAACTTTAAAGTAATGTCCATGTTTTGCATGCGAATACAGTGAATTGCTCTTTTCTCTTGTTGGATATTTTTCCAAAATTCACAAAATTTGCATGCAGATTTCTGCAGAGAAGGTTAAAAGTAAACAAGTAAAAGAAGGCTGTACAACACTACTACCATTAAAGATGAAGATAACATATAAAAGAATTATATTTTGGATGTGATTACACGGGGGAAACATTTGTCATCAGAAATTGGACCTACGTATATGGGCATATACCCAAATATATAGTATGTTAGAGTATGCTGTATATATTACGTCCATATAAATATACGTACACATCACTTCAGTATTTATATACGTGTATATAATGAAAACCTTTAAGGCTCAAACTATCACGTGATTGGAGTAAGATGAATTTGTATGATTTTTTATAATAAAATACATAAAATTAATTAATTTGGATGTTTATTTTAAAAAGTTTTTTCAATTTTTGATTGGAAATTTTTGTTAGCTAAGGTGGGCAATCTTACAATTCATCTGAGCTGGTAGTGATTGCTGATCTTCAAAAATGTTTAGAAGATTTTTTACTAAATCCTCATCGATGGATTTTTTATTAAAAATATCACGAACATATTTTATTATTATGTGTGTGTTTTTTTGGTAACAACGATTTTTAAGATTTTTTGAATGATAATTTCTGAAACTAGTTTAAATGATGGTTGGCAACCTTCCAATACACAAGAGCTGGCAGTGATTGCCTATCTTTAGGCGTTCTATTTGTTTCTACACCAAATCATTTCACATGGATTATCATTTTTTGTTTTGAAAAACCAAAGTTGGAAAGTAGCTCCAAGGATTTGACTTTAGTAAAATTTCTATTATTGGCAGAGAAATGGGAAATGTTTGGAAGATTTATCGCACAGATTTATTGCAAAGACTTATTGCAAGGATATATGCAACAGCGTATCAGAAAATATATTGTATCATAAATATTGTAGTAAACGTCATTTTCTTTAATGACACCATTTACTTCAAGTTATTTGAAAAGAAAATTTGCGAAATAAGGAATCCAGTAATAAATAGACAACCTACTATGTATAAAAAAACAAAATGATTGTTGGCACTTACTTAATACGTTGGTGTTTAGGTGCAGCGACCATTAGACCATATGCCGCTTTATAAATCTAACAATGTTCTTGGGTAATATAGGAAAATTTATGAACTAATGATAAATTTGAATAGGCCGTTAGCTAAGGCTGTTGCCAAACACATTATCCATGAACTACAATTCTCGATTGTCCTTCAGATCAAAAACATGAGCTGATGATGTTGTTTTTAACAGTTAATCAAACGCTCGAATGTGACGGCCATCAAAAACATGCGTTTGACCACTCGACAAATGGCGTATTCATGGATTTTGCATCGGGCCAAAATATAGATCTTTAACAAAGCAATTAGCGCCAAGTTTATGAAATGAAAACTTTAAATCAAACTGACCAGAGAAACACGAGGAGCCATAAACAATAGAAGCTCTTGTAGAGCTAAGAAGACCAGTACAAATTCGAGTGCATCATTTCTAAGATTTACCATACTTCAGCAAAAACTTCACATATTTTATCAAAGTTTAGTTTCCAAACTAAAAATATCTAAACGAATACCGCACGAAATATTAAAGAAAACACAAATACACATGGAGTTGATTTTCTAAAACCTGTGTTTTTTAAAAACCAAGTTTATATTAGCTGAAGCCACCATTACATTTTTATTATTTTCCACGAGTTGCTGAAGATTTCCGCAACTAGTTATACTTGGCAACAGTAAGTGCTGGCTACAAAAGAAACGAAGCAAAAAAAAATCAGTGTGCCACATGTAGAGACGGGAAAACAAGGCCTTCTCGCAAACACGCAAAACCCTAGCTTTATTTGTCAATTATCTGATAATATCCTGCAATGAAGGACTATGATTGATTCCTAGAGAGATATTACGGAAATTAAAATCGGACCGCAAAGAGCTTCCTAATTTATAAAAGAGGTATTCGACGCAATAAAAAAGGCAAAAACAGTCCAAGAGTTGCCACGAAACTTACATAATAATTAATAGTGGATGAGAAACTTCAGAAAAGTTAAATATTGATCTGATAAGGCCATTACGGATACGCCCTCCATATAGAAAATGATAAAAAAGCGAATAGTTTCCCCAATATCTAATACATCAAGCAGCTATTGCGCACAAAGGAATACTAAAATCAGTGATGTATTTAACTCAACGAATTGTTAATTGATTACCCTAATCAGTCAGACGTAGGAAGGGGCAATTTTAATATACGAGTGTAGTTTTTTTTATTAATGTTTTTGCGCTATATTTATTTAATTGAATCGCTATGCGTTTTGTCTTATTTACAAGATGCAAAACGAGTTTTATTTATAGGGTTTCCTATTAAGGATCCCCGCATTAAATGTGTTACCACGAGCGAATATTAATTAACAAAACTGAGTTTGGATAACTAAGTAACACTTTGCAATTCTTCATTAAATACCAATTCCATCGCAATTTATCTCAACAGCAAATATATCACTAAAATTCAAAGAAATTTATGTATAATTAACTACACCGAGAAAATTAACACATTTCTTCCTCATTATTAATTGTATTTGTAAATTTTCCTACTTCTAATCCATGAAATTTGTCTATTTGGATTTTTTTTTAATCGTAGCCCATGAACACATTTGGCTATAAAATAAGATGACCAACTCATCCTTTTTCAAGAATTAGTACGCCTATTTCAAAAAAATCCCACTGACAATTTCCAACATTCTAAACTAGTGTTCCGGGTGGAAAATTTATATAGCATACAAAACATGTATACCTTATATGGCATTTACCATATCCATTTCCACCTGGGTCTACTAACGAAGTAGCCTAAACATTTCGAAAAAGTCAAGTCCATAATGGAAAAATGTGTTTCAGTTCCACACTGAAATCACTGAAATTTAATGTTAGGAAAAGCTTGATTACAATATGCATCCCAATTAAGTAAGTCACGTGTGTTGAATGCAAAGGTATGTTCTTCCAACAAGACCTTGTAAGAGTTGGAAATACTAAGATGCCCTTAGCACGGTGAAAGATTCTTCGTTAATTTTCCAGTCGTTAGACAGGCGAAAAGCTCGATTATTTGCAATCTTATCATTCGAGCTCAACGACAATGTTTTCGTCTGTCAATTTTCGTCCTCAACTGGATTAATAGCTGACAGCCAATGCAACGCTGCAATGTGGGCATGGGCTGGAGACCGACCACATTCGCTGATAATTACATTTCACGCAATTTAGTCCGCAAAAATAGGGGTTAACTCGTCTAGGCATTAATATATAGGCCTGGCTCACAACCGAAAACCTATTACATTTCCGACTTCTCTGCCTCAAATCTATTAATGCCACAACAAAGCCGTGGATGTAATCACACGTTTAGCCAAAAATCATTAGCAGGAATTTACACATCTTATTAATTAACGTCACGAGCCTGACCCTAACTAGGATGGACCGAGATGAAATTGCCCTCGGATTATTTTATCTCTTGTCAGATTCAATTAATACACAAATAAGCTTAAGGCCGAAAGCGAATGGGATTTTTTTCGTCCATGCGCCCTTTTCAAGCAGCGCCACCTACCTAACAATTCGCATAGAACTTTTCCAAAGATAAGCTCATTATCATTCATTATGCCGAGCGAAAAACCAAAAGAATTGCTTTATAGGATTCGAAGTTCCTTTTACCGAATATAAAAAATTTTCCAATATTTCCATAGCTGTATTAACCTTATAGTTCATTTCCATTGGTTGAATAATAAACAATTTCGTCATAATTGTGGAACATAATGAATTTGTGCTTCCTTAACTTTTATTTTATATGTAATCAGGCAGACACGAATTTCACATAAACAATGACTCAGTTAACCAACACATACATTTTCTAAACAAATTTCAAAATATTTAGTCGTGACTTCCCTTTGCCTCCATAATTAACATCACCAACAACTTGAAGATTGAATCTGACAAATTTATAGCACATTCCATGTGGATAAGATCAAATCCAAACCAGTCTTAAACCTATATGATACATTAAATGACTGTATTTAAGGTCTCATTTAACTTTTGTATATGCACTGTATGTCTGAAATATGGAATTTGAGATTACTTGAGTATGTTTTTTCGAACATTATTGAATAACTAGCCCCATACATGTACCATATCTATTTATTTCCCCCCTCCACTGGATTCTGCCCACAAGCAAGTTGTCCTTTAGTTAGTATTCCGTTTGTGCCACCCTGCGAGACTGCCCATGCAGTTTCATTGAAAACGGCCACCAATCGTTCAGCTTGCCAACTTCCGGTAGCCATATCCAAATACTCGCCTATGCATCGCATAATGGCATACCGAATATGGTCCACCCCATCCCGTTTCCTTCCATCCCTAATATTTTTCCCCTTTTCACACTAAAAATGACGTCGATTCTTCTCGAATTTTATGCAGTCCTGGACAGGCCTATATAGACCATGCTTTATAGGTTCCATTTTATATGCGTTTGGCATGCATGGGCCCATATAATCGTGGGTTTGAAGGGGGTTCTTATCGAATATTTATTGATAGTTGAAAAGCTAGCTTTTATATGAAAATGCCCGCAAAACTCTCGACTAAATTTTCACAATTTCAAAGCGACGCATTCAGCCATTGAATCATAACGGAAACGCCATACATCACGTCCTCGCGCAATATCTGGGCTTCGACGTACACGGGATATGGACACTCCATCAGAAATGCATTTCATAAATCGGTTTCAATATGGCCAGCCTGGGATATCGCCACTTTTAAATGGATAATAAATAGTTCACGCAGAAATTCCATTCAGTTTTTAAGCTTTATTGATGTAGTTTAACGGCAACCGTCCAAATTTAAATACAGCAGCAGCCAGAACAACTGTTATACGGTTATTGGAAAAAAAAAGAGTGTGTGAGGAAGAAAACTAGATCAATGCATTGGAAATTTGTTAATATGGGTCATTTCACGACTTTTATATATTCTTTCTTTAGAATCAAGCAGCGGAGGCGCCACCGCCAACATCTTCAGACCATGAGCTACACTTCTGCAGCTCATGACAAGATTGATATCAAAACTCCTGTTGAAAAATATAAATTATATAAAAATACTTGTACTTATGTAAAAATACTGTCCAGCGACAAGAACATGCAGTTCAACCACCAGTTGTCCATTGGGTATAGTTTTGGTGTGGTTGGGCATCAAAGGTGGTAGAGACTGCATATTTTTGGAAAGAAAAATTTGCAATCATCCAGGTCTCAAAGACCTCGAAACACGGTCATGCTAACAAACATGAGAAAATATAAGCCTATTACAGGCGTTGCCAACAGTCCCTTTTGTTCATGTTTGGAATTGAGGTTGCAGAGGAAGCAAATGACACTTTGTTTTGCCAAAACTGTTACCATTGGTCGGCTGCGCAGATACACGCTTGTAAACATATTTGTAAAACCTTGAAAGTAGAAAGCGCAGAACAACAAAAGCGGATGAGGTTTGCAAGATGTGCATTTAAGTTGCGATTGTGTCTTTTCTTGGTTGAATATCTTCCATATATAGATTTTGAGGAAATCTTCTTAAGAAGGTTCTTACAAAAAAACCTCAGCAATATCGGCAGAAAGCTCTTCAAATTTCAATTGAAATTCAGTAGAGCAGAGAAACGGAAGCTGAAAAATCTCTCGAAACACCCTTTCCGCAGACCACATACAGAGATAGCATGATTATGACGTCATAATGCACGTACCATAAAGTCCCTGACATGAAACACACAAACGTTTTACCCCTACAAACACACCTCAAAGTTATGATCTTAAAAGCAGCGATTTTTTTTAACAAATAGTAATGACGTGGTCATTAAAATGTGTTATTCACAAAAAAAAAACAATCAAAACTACGGTCATTAATATTTAATATTAACCAGGGGAATTTAATATGCATTTACTAAATTACATAATTTGTTTGTTTGTGTAGGTGAAATTGATTCTTAAAACTTCATACACTAATGAAATATGAATTTTAGATTAGCCTGAATATACAATTAGCTTCACTTATTCAACTTTTTCGGTGATTTCACTTTATAGATTCTGCATTACTTTAGATTTAAAAAAAAATTAGTAGAAGAACACTTAAAAGTTTATAAAACTCATGCCACTTAATTTAGACATCAGTAAAAAATTGGGATTACGTTATCTTTAACCTTAGTTTTCAGGAATAATCCAAGACTGGATCCTTCAACACCATTCAATTTATAAAATAAAAAAGAATTTAAACCCAAAAAGGAATCGTTTTGCAATCAACAGACTTTTGGAATGACTTGGTTTCTTCGTAGCAATTCTTTTGAACTGCTCTGGGAAGTGAAGTAGAGAACTGAAAAACGTGCCAGAATATACAGAGCCATCCATTTCCTGTTTTTTATAGATATTTTTTGTTTCCAGTTTGTGATGATTGCGTCTACGAAGCCATATTCAAGTGACATTTCTGAAGAACTGTTAGGAGGACAACCTGTTGTCTTCAACTATAACAAAAGCCTCTTAAATTCTTGACCAAGATAAAAGACCCAATGGAGGCTCTCTTTACGAGCCAGGGAAAAAGTTGAACGGAAAAAATGCCAAAATCGGAAATAAACCAATGGCAAGCTGCGCGGATCCCCATTGGGAATACTGAATGAAAAAGGGCTTCTTTTTATCGCACTTGATGCACCGGACTATATAAACTGACCAACGAGGATTAACATGAATAGTCTATATACACATAGGATATATGTAGGCCTCACAAACGCAGACACTTCAAAACCTTATTTTTTTGTATAATACAACATGAAAGTAAAGCCCTTAGAAAAGCTCAGTTTTGCTTGCATTGGCATTTTCTGTATTGTTGAGCATTTATTTAGGTTTTTTTTTCTCTCTTGCTTCGGTTTGTGTAAAAAAAAAGGGACTGACAACACATTTGCTTTGCTTTTACATCCAACTATGGCTCTGTCCAAGTACCATTATGGGAAATCTACTTTGTGGATATATCAGCTGTCCATAAAAGAAATACACTTTCAGTGTTATTGCAGCTTTCCCCCACCCCTCCCAAAAATAATGGCGTGCAAAACTGATATAAAAACCAACACACAAATATGGACTTGCAGAAAATAAAATGCAACATAAGCGATTTGCATTTTTTTCTTGCTTTGTTTAACGTGAAAAAAGCAACGGGAATGCAACAAGGAGTGACGGATTCATTCACTCGCAACCTAAGAGAACATTTGACACACCCTGTATTCACTGTTGCAGTCAATATTTTGAGGAGTGTGATAGCCTATCCTTGGTAACACCATACATACTATACATGTATAGTTGACTGGCTCAAAACATGCCCTAATAATTTCCTTGACAATTTTTAAATTAGTACTACATATTTTTTTCCTTTTCCATATTGCTTTTCTCCCTTCGATTTCTTTTCTGCTGCTACCATTACATGTTTATTTCTTATTTCTTCTAGTTTTTTTCCCTCTCCTCGTCGCAATTCCCAATGCATTTAAGCAAGCAATTGCCACGTAATAATATTCGGCTACTTTGCCAGTCCATTTGGTCAGTCATTATGGACACGAATGGATGACACTTTCAGAATACCCTGTGCAGCAATGGAAAAACTTGTATTGGACTACCACAGAAGACACGGGTAGAGATTAAAGGAGGAGGAATAGTCGCATCAAGAAACATCCTGTTGCAACAAAGTGTTATTGCCACCTTATTGAATAGCCAGGCTCAACCATGAGCGAAATAAAACTAAATTTAACACAATTGCTTATGACGGGAGTATTTTATTCCAAAGAAACTCGGAATATTCTCTATACCACCAACGGCCAAGAAACTCTTTACTAATGTCGCACATGCAGAAGTACTAAAGTAGGCAAAAGTACTTTATCCCAATTTTTATATGCTCGTATACATTCATCTCAAATTCCACTTTCTCCAGCACAAAATTTATTTTTGTGAAAAAATGAGGGTAAAACTCCTAACAATGCCAAGGTGTCACGGCGGGAACCCTACCACTTACAAAATTTACCTTTTCTGGAAAAGCAGTAGCACTAAAACAACCGGAAACTTTAATTTAAAACAAATAAAAGCAACGTACTGTGCGATATATGGAGAATTTATATAATTTAAATTCAAAACGTGTAAAAAAAAAAGATAACCATGAACATTAGAAACTATAGAGACAATGCGGAAACTTAAACCATCATCCAAAACCCCTTTAATTCAAAATGCGAAAAAAAATATTTGTGTTCGAGGGGAAGAGGAACGATTTATTTCACTCATGTATGAAACATTCCCTCTTTATTTTTTGCCGCAATTGCAATGGGACCACAGTAGGCTATTTATTATACGGGGTCATCATCGCTGACCTATGGCGTTAGTAATGCAATAGTTAATGCGTTTCTTTCCCTTCCCCCTTCAGCAACAGCAACTGATTGCTCTCCAGCAAAAGCAGCACGAAAATAATAAGGCTCTATGGCTGTAATAATTGTGACACGATTGCCTTTTTCCGTTACATATCTTTCTGGATATAGCCTATATGTAATAATATTAGCCACAAGCCGATCAATGAAACGCATGAATGAATGACAAGAATGCAGCGAGAAGAAATTTCAGATATCGTTTGTGCCAAGCGAGGTCACACGTTGAACATCAAAGCATATAGCAAGCAGCCATCTTAGGCAGGCAATCTCAGACATATGCTATTTTAACGTCTGCAACTTTTACAGAAATAACCAGCTGGAGGCAGGCACTCCTTGCAATGTGATTAAAATTTCAACAGATGCATGTAGTAAACTTAAAAGTATATTTTTAAGCACCTGGTGATTTAAATTTTTGATCCAAGCACACGGCTAACAAATACTTGATTCAAAAAATATATACATACATAACTCAAGATTTAAGCTGGAATATCAACAGCAAAAATAGCGAAGATTATTTGCAAAAATGGAATTGACAAAATCGTAAAGCATGACTTACCATTTTAACTGGATCTTCTATATTGTCAACAGGACGAACTCTAGAATCATTTGTAGTATTTTAGCAATCATATGTATAGACTTGCTGACATTGCACATGTTACTTAAATGCTGCGATGTCAGCTTCTCAAAAAGAAAAAAAAAAAAACATTCGCTTCGGCCATTTTTCTGTGCATCTGCGGTATGCAACTGGGACCTACGCAGCTCAATCTCATATGTGGTTTGAGCTCCTTAATTAGCAACTTTTGTACGGGGGTGGGGGGATACACTCACGAATGGTTAATGGCAAGGACAAACCAAGAAAGATGTTGAAGGTGAACGATTTGATGAAATTTGCATAATTCAAAGTTCAACTTTTATCGAATGCCATTCATGAATCGTCCTTGTACAAACACGTATACTACGTGTAGGTGTGCCTTTCGAAACGGTTCAAACGAATGAAAGTTTTAAACCTCCCTCGGTACTTGTAAGTATTTAAACTCTACACCGATATATTTACTAATAAATTCCACCTGTTTAGAGTTATTAAAACTTTGTTAGGTTTTCTTTACAAACAAGAAATCGATGAATACTCACATGCTTCAACCATGCGTCGGAGATTTAATTTTTAAAGAGAATACAGCGGATAATTCACGCCATCTAGGGGCTTGCAACGGCAACATCGGTGAATGCAGAAATATTTTACTTCAAAAGCGTATTTTGTTCGAACTTCGAAGAATACCTACAAACGAGGTAAGACAGTTTTTTAATCATATTATTGCATCGAAAATCCAGCTGATTTTTACAAGGTTTTTATAGTATTGTACATAAAACATTGCTCATACGTAACGTTGGGCTGCGTAGACCTCAGATTACAGTGTGATCACAAAGTCTCCAACAATTTCAAAAAGCAAATATTAATTATAACTTTTATAAGTTATGTATAACGACAATATCGAAAGAAATTACCTATGGTTTTGTTGCTTAAAAAAGGTACAGTATATTCACACTAATAACTGAATAGATTTTGGTCTGCCTTTGGTGAATGAAATATCATTAATTGTAATGCCGTATACGCCTGCAGCATAAGGTAATCCACGTATTTTAAGTTACCTATATACATGTACAGTAGGCTGCTTGTCTTATAAACGTTTTGTTTAGCATAATTTAACTAGAAAGCTTCCATTGTGGCTCTTTTGTGCACCAAATTGCCCTACAAACTAAGCAACAAACTACACGTGCGTCGTGGACACCCTGTATATTTAAATGCCTGAATCACAGGTTAATGTTATCAGATCGAAAAGAATGATTTATTTGATTAATGTGGTTGATGAAGTTTGCTCATAATGAGTTAGTTAAATTGGCAATTAAAGACTGTTCGTTTCCAATGTAAATAACAGACTTTACCTAATTTGGGACCTGCATGAAACCTTGAAACTCGAAAAAAAGTTAAACGAATACTAATCGCTTTGCACTGGGGGGAATAGATCTATAAGGGTAGATTTATTTCGCCTATATAAAATGAAATCCTTTCCTGGAATATGGAAGATACATAGGGAATATAACAACAATAATAATAAATGGGATAGAAACGGGAAAATCCATTGGAAAAACACCATCCATCTTTGTCAGAATGCACCCCATGGCCCACATATTTTGAAAACTTAATCGCTGGCTAAGCAATCCTGTTTGTTTTGACAGATATTAGACTGAAGCCATGTTTTATTTTGAAATATAGGCCTAGGCCATATGTAAGAAATGGAGGGTTAGGCGGAAGGCATCTATCTTAGCTTCCTCATCCTCAGGTTTATCCCAAGGATTTTCTTTTTTTCTTCTTTTTTTTTTAAAAACTTACTGCATGGTTTCATTATTCATTTGTGAACAACTTGTTTCCCACAAGCTGGGGAGTTGATACAAGCAACAGTGAACTGTAGCTAATGTACACCAGTGATGTGGGATTGCAACTGATTAATATTTTAAGTGTTTAGGATTATCACAAATTGAATCAGTTTTCAAATAGATTTCTTCCAGATTTCAACTCCTTTGAACTCGATTTCTGTTAGATTTTAGCTGTTTTCAATTATATTTTTGCTAAATATCAACCAGCTTTCAACAGATTATTTTTCAACTAGATTGCAATAATTGTCCACTATTTTCAACAAAAACTTACATGCTTTCATTCTCTTACTACAGTTTTTGTCTCAAATTAATGCGGTTTGATGGTAACTTGGATGTAATAGGTTTTATGGCAGGTTTGGCCTTATGTCATATACAGGGTGCATCAATATATTGATAAACACAAATGCTAGTGTATCTCCCTATTATTCTGGAGAAAAAAGCTACAGTAAAGTGCATTCAAAACTCCACACATTTTGTATAGGTTTCTATTTGTAGGAGTTTAGGAGTGACGTCAAAACAAGGAAGCATCCTTGGCGAATCCCTCGCTTTTATGTCCTCTATCGGATTATATATTGGGTGGAAATAACTATAGGTGATGATAAACTATCGCGACTGGCGTAGGACTATTTCACTTTTTATTATATTTTTGGACAGCTGCAATTAAGGCTCAGTTCCGCCGGGTGGCCCAGCATCAGGCCCGTTGCCATGGAGACGGCGGGAGGATACTCAGCATCCATAATCCAGGAGTGATAAAATTATGAGACGACATTTACGACCTCCGCCGCTCATTGCCCACTAAATTTATTTGCCATTTAGCTTCACGTTTTATAGGGCATTTAAAAAGATCTTTTCTACATGATTCTACTTTGCAAATCCTAGCAGCTAAATGTGAATAAAATGAAGAAATCTTGAAAGCGGAGAGGCGACACCGAGCCAAAACTCACTCCCAAATAAGACTAGCTCTATCTGGACGATTTTATGAAAAAGCTCAAATGCTTTTTTGTAGAATTCATCAACTAGATGGCTGATTTTCCTTTCTCAAAGATAATAAAAAATGACCGAAAAATGGTGATGCTGCAGATGCGACGTAGAAAAGAATAAATGACACGTTAAGAACATTTGGAAAAAGCGTATTTCTCTAACAGTTTTGAACAAAGATTACATTCAAAACATAATACACTTAATAACATCAAGTTTTTCAGATATATGCACTAAGTTTGATTAAGTAGTTTAATGTTATTGTCTTCACCAAAAATAACGTGTGGAATATCAAGTTTAGGGTTTTGTCAATTACTGTAAATTTTATGATGGCATTATAATAGTCATAGAGATTTTAATCTTCTTTATGACTTTGCTAGTTTAAATGCTTTATCGAAATCCTCATAGCGTTTTTCTTCTTTATTTGATATAATATACACGAGCATCATGATCCTTTTTATTTTGTTTATTTCTCGATAAAAACTTATCAGCAGGCTCTTCAAACTTCCCCTTTTTAGCTTTTGACCTGCCATCGAAGTCATCTGCTTGATAAAATGGCACGTGTATGTACATATAGTAGAAAAGCAAAGAAAACTTGATGTAGCTACCTTCTCCTGCTTTCCTCATATACAATCTGTTCAGGAAATGTGAAAGGAAAGTATTTGATCCACTCTATAATGCTCTTTAATCTGATGATGAATAGCCAGTAAACACACGAGTCTTTTGCAGGCCTATATACAGTATACTGTATATAGGCCTGCAAATGCACCTAGACTATGCTTATGACAACATTAAATTGGCTTCATCTATCTTTATACGAGCAGGTTTCAAGGACTTTCTAGTCGTCAAATTTAACATCATTGTAAGATAGTGCTGCAATATAACTGTTGAGCATATAATTGGACAGACATAGCCATGTTATGCATCAATTAAGAAGGGAATTTAATAACATTGGTATTGTAAAATAGGCTTTTCAATATCAGGAAAAATGATGTACTTTTTCTTTCGTAGACGAATATTATTTTTTTTATGTTGAACTTTTTTAACTTTCTTACCAATTATTGAGTATGAAACATGGATGAATGAAACATGCATGTAAACATTTGCTAAATCAAGTGTGTGGCCTAATCTATGTAAATATTAAAAAAAACATTAAGTATTTACATAAAATCAGACGGATTACTCATTTCTCTCAATACAAGTACAACGCTTAGGTTTTTCTTGGAATTTCATGTATTTTACAAAAAGCAATCTCGGTTAAAGATAGTAAGGATTTTGGATTGTTCAAGTGATAAGATTTCAGAAAATCTCAGAAAAGCAGTTTTTCGTCAACGAATAGGTGCAATAATTAAATATCACAGATTTACTTATTAAAATATCGGTTTTTCTGCCAAGATATTTTTCCTTTCGTTTCAAACGAAAGATATGGCAACAATGTACTCTAATGCTCGATATATCACAATAATTTAGTTCATGTTTACAGCGCTCAAATTAACGTTAACTACTTTTGAAAAAGGTTTTAATGGCGCATAGTGTAGCGTAATCGCCCTACTTAAAAGATTGGTACTTAGCATTCATTTTCCCAGTAACGGTTATAGCCTCAATTAATCTCAACGAGATCCAATTAAAAGTATTTTCCTTCCAAGAAATGCATAATTAGGCAGAGGACCCTTTGACCTCTATCTCAGGGGCTTTTATTAACGATGGTCAAGAGTCATCCAGGGAATAAGGACTAAAGCAGTTTATGATGGGCAATAATCGCATTAAGGAAAGGATATTTGACGAGAATGGGCCAAAACAACAGATTTTATCAAACTAGATCAGAGAATCGCTTGATGGCTCGTAGTATCGGGGATTTTGTATTGTAATGAGTGACAACATTGCAGGACATCGTTTCCTTTTGGGTCTAATATGAGTTGCAAATTCCGCTTTTTAATGTGGAAATAATCTAGGATATTGTTATCTCCCCCCTATGTCTATATTTATCTAAAACCGGGTTTAATCCAACTTTGAACTATGACTACAGTTATTATATTCTTTGTTTACAGGCTGTTTAATCTAAATTACTGGCTACAAAATGGCATCCACAACTCTAGCTGTTCCTCTATTGTGCTATACTAAAAAGTTGTTACAACTTAATATATAACACTTGTTCAGAACAGTGTTAAACATGTTTTTGTACGACGTGTATTTTTAAATTTTAATGAGTTTTTGTCACCATCCTCTGTTTAAAAACAAAACAATACATTGTTTTCATAATGAACGCTTGATGTCACACATGTAATGTACTGAAGGTGGATTCCATGCAACAGGTCTTGTTGTTTCCTTTCAACAAATATAGCTGAACAAAAAGCATTTTATGTATCTCTATTATTCCCCAAGATTTACAAACGCATGAAGATGCTTTTAATTAACCGAGTTTGTTGTAAGAATGAGGAAGCTTTTTTCAGGAACTTCGAGTTCACATGCTCTTGAATAAAAGTCTACGCTAGTTTTACATTTTCATTTTTTTTTCTTCTTTCAGTGAATAGTTCTTGCCTGAATATGGATAAAAAACCCTTAAAAGATCCGGCTTCCAGACGCTGTATTTTCATTTAGATTTCTTCTCGAGTTGTTTTTTATTCAAAATTTCTCAGTGCCCTCGCTGCTTCTTACGCATTTCTTCTCACAAGCAACAATTTCAATTAATAATGCATTACCTCTCTGCTGCAGTTACAGTAACAACCATTTGTTTAATGGTATTCACGTTCATCAAACAAAGCCCTTTGAAAATCCATGCCAGTATATTGCGAGTTAATCTGGCCAGTCATAAAGGCGTCATTACTGACAGTCAAACGATAAACATGGGCATAAATTCAATCTAATGCATTGCTAGGATAGAGAGAAAACTGGGGAAACATCTTTATCCCTATCATATATACTGTCGCATGATGCCAACATTTTGCGAATCGTTAAAATGGAACAGTTTTGCATTTTAGCGAGGGAAATTATCGCCTTCAAGTAATTAGCGTGAAAGTCGGTTGATAAATTGCACAAAACGCAAGTTAAATATGTATCATTTGAGCTTTACTCACTCTAGCTATATGCAATGGGTCATCTCCTTTTTCAACAAAGCAAATGAGTGACCTGATAATCTCTTCAAACTCACCACATTTATTTCTTTGGTCGAATAACGATCAAATTGACAAGTATTACAAAGTTTACAAATATTGGGTTTGAAAAGAAATAACTAATTGCCGGACTGGAAAACTTCCATCTTCGAACTATCTGCCATAAAAGTGTAAAATTGAGAGATTTTGAGTGCATATAACTGGGGCTCATGCATACACAGTGGAGGATGTTTTTCATCATTACAACAAGATCTGCGTTATATCTAAAAGAATTGGCTGGAAATGAACTAGGGCTCAGCTAGGCGATGGAATCAGTCAACCACAATTTCCGACCCTGTTAGAAACGGAAGGAAAGAAAAATCCGGAAAAGCAATGACTATATATACAGCCTGTGAGCTTAGCATGGTGAAAGGCCATTATTGTACAATCGACGTCAAAAATTACGAGATACTGAAATGGGAGGATCGTGAATTTCAATGAGAGAAAAAGAGATGCATTAAGTGATTCATAGCTAAAACCAATCTCAGCTGCTGTATGTATAAATGCAAAATTGAAGCTTAATCAAATGTTTAATTTTCGGATGGCTTTCATGCTTTTTCTTTATGCGAAAAAGGATTGTGCAATGCAGAATTTTTTATTAGATATTTGCGCTCTTTAAAATGTGTTTAATGTGATGAATATGTGAAAGAATACATTAAAAATGCTGACTAATATTATCAGCAAGTTTCAAATTTGTAAAAAAAAAATAAATTAAAAATGTCGTGGTAAATGCTTGTTTTTATGCATTCCATCTGCAATGCATTTATTAATGAAAATTTTAAGCAATGAAGAGCCTTTTTTAAAAAAAATATTTAATATTATTTATCAAAGTTATGTGGAGAGTATATGTTTCATATATTGAAAAACAGAATGTAATTTATGTGAACTTAATGTACACAAAAAATAACACACATAAACAGGAATATTTGTGCAATTTTAATATACAATTATTTTAATTACTGTAAATTACAAGATGTTGTGATCTTTGAAAATATAAATTTATTTCATCTAGTTTATGTAGTGTTTATCCAGTGTATAAAGCTAGTCGGCCATTCCAGCAAAAATTTTGGTGTAGAATTATTCCTGCTTTATTATCATTCATATATTCATCGTTGAGAATATTTTTTGCATACTCCATCTTTACAAATATAAAATATATTAAAAGCCTACTGGGACACAAATTGTTAGAAAAGCGCAAAAAATTGCTTATTTGCAAGTAAAATTAAAATGGATTTTTCCGTATCTATTGGCATCGAGATTTTTTTGTTTATTAAAAGTGCGCAGCAAAAGATTCGCATTTTATCTTCCCATTTTGGTGGTCGTATAAAAAGAAAGCGAGCTAAATATAATAGATTTTAGTATGAGAAAAAAGCCATTTGATGGGCCAACATTATCAGGGATGACAGGCAGAAGGTTCTCTAGCCTGTCAAGGATCATTTAATTCTAGTGTTGCTCAGCATAAATTGATTTATGAACGAGGTGTGATAATAGCAGTGCCATCAACGAGCACCAGAACGGAAATGGGCTCAATGATATCAATTGATCGTGATTGGTTAATTTCGAGATAGAAATGATCACTCACGAGAAAGAATGGAGGGAAACATAGCATCGACTTCCAAGAAAGACAATGAAACTTCAAATTACAACTTGGTGTATTTTCAATTACAACAAAACTGATTTGAACAGACATTATGACAGTAAACTTCGAAAAAAAACTTTACATTTTTATTAAAAATTATTCTTAAGAACATTTTTTAATTTTAAGCTTCTAATACTTTTAAGCCCGAATAATAAATTGATGAATTCCCAAAATGCTGCGTTAACTTAAAATTAAACCAACGCTCCCTTATTGCAGTTTAGGTCTAATGCCTTTAATTAAATAAAAGCAAATTCATTAAATATAATTGCTAATTTTTCTCTTCAAATTTCAATGAATTTTGTAACGCATTGGGTGTTATGAAAGAAATTTGAATATTAATACTCGTATTTTCATGTTATGCTACTAAAACCAGGCGTTCTTTCCTTCTGCTATGTATACGATTGCGAAAGTCGATAGTTTCATCAATTATTAAAGGCAATTTCTTGAGGTTACAATAATTGTTTTGCGTAAGAAAATTCAATTATAACTGATAATACAATTAATGAAGGCTTCTCTCGCCTCTAGACATGCATTTTTCCTTTTATTGAATTCAGAGGTCTTGATTAAAGCGGTGAAAATCTGGTAAAAATGGCTTTCCATCGCAAATAACCGCTCTATAGCCTACATCTCCTAATTGGGCTTTTAAAATGTAATTCTAGTAGAATAGTATAGGAAAAGAGGTTGATATCAAATTGATTGCGCAATATGTTGGCTATATCAGCTTCCTTATCAAAATGAAAATTTAATCGGCCATTTTTACACTAATGGAAAATCAATAGTAAAAAAAAGCGAATATTTTTGCAACCAGCGCGAATATATATAATAATAATGTATAATGGAACAATTCTTATATAAGAAATTAGCTAAGATATACACGAAGCTGTCTAGAAGAAAAGTGCAACTATTGCATCTATTAATCACCATGGTAATCCTTTATGGCCACAGGGCCTTTCACACAATGTTTGTAGACCTGCTTTTATGGGATTCAAATGATGTTCTAAAATATAGTATATGTAGTTGAACAACAACAAAAAAAGCCTTAGAAATAATGTATATATATCTATCCATGAATATTAATCATATCAAAAGCATCGGAAATGAATTCCCATTACCCTGGTTTTAAAGTTGTGCGGGGTGAATTCTAAGTGTTTCCATTCCAAATACTTTCACATGATCAAAAATAATGTGGAGACCTATTTTTAGTGAAATGTAATCAATGTAAAAGTTGAAAAGGGATGCAAAATCAACTACAACTAAGGCACCTAACAAAAGTTAAGTTAAACAAAGCCAACGCAGTTTTTAATGAAATCAAGGCTCTAGATGAAATTTGCGTTAAATAACAGTACTATATAGTGGAGTAAAATACCTAATTAACAGGGTTTAACACGTAAATTACTCAAATAAATGATGGTGCGTGCGTGGTTTTAGCCTCTACACCAGGGCCGAAATAGATGGAAAAATGATATTTTGATAACTTCACGCATCACATGGCGTGCAAAGGGAGTGGTTTGCTCCACCTTATATATTTAAGTTGAACATGGACCACGCCTGGAAATGTACCAATAATATTTGCTCAAAAACTTTTGCTTCTCGGTGCAAAAATTAGACTGAAATTTAATTAACGTCGGCATAAAAAATATAAATAGCAAATGCAAGGGTAAAAAATGGGTCCCAAAGGTCCTCTACTTAATATAAACATCGTAATGCAAATATAGGAAATTAAGGCTCAAAATAAAAATCATTAAGAACTAATTTTTTAATTTACATAAAGGTCTTCCGTTGCATTTTGGGATAATGTCGTCTGGATTAATTAGAACTAAATTAAGAGTGTGACTATGCTATGTCAAACCATTGTTTCTGGGCACCTCTATAAACTCATTTCCTCTCGTTGGCTATTTTCCTAATTAATAGATGTACCTGTTTTCATTAGTGCATTCATAGTATTGGAAGGGCTATAACAGACAGGTTTTGTGTACATATTATACACTATTCTTTGTGAAACTGGTCTATAGTTTGTGAAATTCTTAGTGTTTTTTGGACCAAATTGTTATTTATGTAAGGAAGCCTGATTCTATCAAGATTTTGCTCGGCATTTTCCTTTCAACTGACCATTAAGTTTAACTCGGACATCGGGCATTTCGTCTTTCTGCAATTAATGCGTTCAGATATTGTCTTATACTGTCATTTACCGCAGTGCATTAAGTTAAACTGAATTTCTGACTTATTTCATAATTAATCTTTTTGTTTGTCATGAATTACGAGTGAGGGAATACAGTAAATTAGGAGAATTAGACATAGGATTTTGAAGAGAAATAGACCAATTTGGAGTAAGTACTATATATAGTTTTTTATTTATTGCCCTGTTTTTCTTCAGCAACAATCGTAATACTAATAAGGATAATAATGCTAAAACAGTGTCTATTTATATATGGACGTTGCATGGGGCACTGTTGGACATGCTGTCATGTTGTAAGAAATGGACGAAGCGAAAATAAAGGACTCGGGGATATGGAAACCCAAGTGATGTGGATCATATCTAGGTTAGACTTAAGCCAGGTTAAGTCAATTAGAAGGACAACGTCCATTTTGGGTGTTTTGGCTTACTTCCACTGACAATGATTGATGCGCAAAATAGATCCGATATTGTCAGGATGGAAAGCCACGTTGATAGTTATGTCTTTCGTGTATAGGTTTTTTTGATATCGGCAAAATTTCTTAAAAAATAGGGTAGAGATACCAATAGTTGTACCGTGCCCTAACGTTATTTGTAAAGAAAATATGACAATAGAAAACTTTATAGTATGAACGTTTCCTTGAGCATATCAAAACTCCTTAAGTATACGTAATAGGATTATTCATTGTCTTGAATGCACATCAATGAGTTTTCACTCAAGGTTGCTAAGTGTTCTTACTCTACACCATATACGGAGGTTTTATAAACGGATTTTAGCCCACATTTTTAAGACTCTGTGTTTCATACTTCTAATGTTAAGGACCTTTGTTTATTGCTTTTCTAATAGCTTGTAGACCCTTAGCGTTTCCTCACTTAACCTCACTATAACCTGTGTTTGTACGGATTTTATGAACAAATTGCAATTTTTTCAAGAATTTCTTTTATTTATCTAGCTTTTCTTTTCCCCTGCAACTGCCTTGAATATAGCATAGTTATAGTGTAATAAATGGCGCCTTCGTTCACATTTCCTAGTATTGCAATGTGGTATTTCGCCATATCTCTCTATATGTAATTTGCTTTTCAATTGTTACTTTCAAACCTATAAAAGTTGCCCTGTCGTATAGCGCACAGCGCACATATGATGATTTTTCCCTATTGTTTTATTACGACTTTTTTATCGTGCTTTTTTTTACTTACCCACAAACCATGCCATGAGAATCGTCTTAATAGAAGAAAGTGCTAAACGTATATGGTTCTGTTTTGAAAACATATACGCCACGAAATGCACTCGCCAAATCTGTTTAATACTTTTTACTTTCTATTCTCCATTGCTAATGAGATTTATAAATATAATGACATTTTATTCGAGGTGAATGGAAGCATCTATTGGTATGTCTGGAATAAAGGAGATGTGGTAGATATATCTTAATGTTAAATGGTCTTTTTTCCAATAAACTAAAATATGCTTGTTAAAACCAAATATAATATAAGTATTTACCATTTGAACATGGATAACAACTTTACAACAATTTTAAATGTTTTTCAATGATATTTTTGATCCACTTAACATGTTTTATTTAATATATGATTTTTATAAGTTTTTTTTTTCCAAATTTACACAGTCAAAATATGTATAGTTTTCTATTTCTGCGCATTGTATTTCTACATTTATGCTAAACAATTTGTCCTAAAAGATGTTTCTTAGTTTTCCATTGCTGAAGGCTACAACAGCATCCAGATTTCCATGTTTTATCTTACACCAACCTTCACACATTACGCTTTCATAATCCGATTTACCAACATTGTTTCTATAAGAAGAAAAAAATAACTGAATTTATTTGTTTATATTGTCTGCATACAAGGTACTCTCAATTCAGAGAATACAAATTTTGCAAATAATGTCTAGGAAACCAGTTTTCCCGCATTTTACTGTCGTGTTGCAAATCTGGAGTTTCCTATATATACCGTGAAATAGTACAGCAACTGTTTAAATTCTATTACATTCTACACGTTTATTTGTATTTTAATTAAAGATTGTGTTTATTCGCCAACTTATCTTATTTTTATTACTACACCTTTTTTTTACTTTCTCTCTTACGGTAATTTTCAATGTATGATAAAAATTTAAGCATTTAAGCCGATTATAGTTTCGCCAATTAAATTAAGTAGAAATACAAAAAAAGCAGTTGTTTAAAAAATACGAGTGAATGTAAGAACATCATTAAAAACTTGATAAGGCAGAATTTTTTATGTAAATTAATCAAAACTATCATTCCAGTTTAATATAATCAGGGGTTCAAACTAGAGGGCCAAACTTTAGTCTTCAGTATTTTATATCATATTGAACATTGAAATGTTGGTTCCGCTTTTAAACGTAGTTAATACTATATAACACAAAAATCGTGTTTCTAGTTATTGTATTTTTTCAGTTTTTTATATAGCACCATAGATGCGCTCTAAATTGCCTCCTTTGCATTAGCAATAAGCAACAACACACTGACTTTGCTTTCAGTTAATAGGGTCTTTATGAGGAATTACAGGCTCGTGGCTATTGTAAATGAATGCAATTTGAGAAAGATATAGGAGGCTCCGATTTGCCTCTAAACGATGTGTGCCCCTCGTTATACTATACAGTGCAGGGCATTAAAACATTGCATGGCCTATTTCTTTAATGGCATTTGACGGTCAATAAATCCTATCTATTTCCCGAGAGATTGTTTGCCATTTTCTCATTATAATTTGAATCATTTGATTTGGCCTTCCAACCTACGCTGAATTGTGGCAATAAAATTGTTCATGTTCGTTCAATATTCAAATGATGACCAACTCATTGTTCGATGGAAGGCCGATAATAATAATACGTCTTGAATCCAAAACAAATTTTTCCCTATTGTAACACCAACTAAATATCTAGCTAGCAATTGACTAAATTGCATTTGTAGAATTTTTAATCAGAAAATTGTACATGCAATCAATAATAGTATAGAAACAGTATCTTCATATAGATTGATGAAATATAAATGTCAATTTAGTATGCTAATTTTGTATATGTAAATGTTAATTTGGTATCGTGTTAAGCGTGTTCTAAAAAACTTATGTTGAGAATATTGTGTTTGTGGGAACTATTTGTTAGAATGGTAAGGTCATTTAAGTATTAACATATTTCCATTATTAATTTGTTACTTTATCAGTTTCAATTGGTACAGTCTTTTCATTCTAATCTAGGGTTTTGTATTGAGAAAATGATTTTTGATAATTTGGAGCTACAATAAATAAAGTTATTTAATCAAAGATTGACTCTAAAATAATTGAACAAGAAACTTATTGAAGCAATGCAATTCTGTTAGGATTGTCAGGCAAGAAATGGTTAAACGATAACCTATATAGTGCATTTTTGTCGATAACAGTCAGAAATCAGCAAAAATTTAAAAACGAGACAAAGCTAGAAATGAGTCCGTGGCTTTACTTATAAGTAAGAACGTAGAATTGACTTTCAAATAAAATGCCTCGTAAAAAGCAGCATTGCAAATAAGCTGCGTTTATGAGCAAAACCCAGATTACAGAGCAGAAATAAAAATATTATATAGAGAAAATAAAAGGCAAACTATAAACATTTTCTTATTTTTTATATACAATATGAATGAGTACATTCATAGAGACAAAAGAAAACGTGGGTTTCTCTACCAGATATGCCGTAATTCCCAACTGGATTCTCAACAGATAACATAAATTAACTTTTATTTCATCTTCTATTCCCATATGCTTCATAATATAGCTGAGCTAAATGCAAAAAGTGGCTGCACTGACGTCATAATTGGCTGCAATTTAAAATCTGCAGAATGAGCAAAAAATCTTAACCATTTTAATTCGTATATGGAGCAAGGCCAGACGACGGCTTGCAATAAAAAAATCCATTCTGCTTTAACGAAATTTGGAAAATGTCGAAAAAAGAGGAAAAAAAATACCAAGAAATCGTTTCTAAAGACCTTAAAGTGCCTGTTGCACATACTTCAGTTTGCATTTGTCTACGATTAAAAGAATTAAATGTTGTAATTCACATTACTATCTCGAAAGAGAAACGTATTTACGAGCACTTACTAAAGTAAATCTCTAACAAAATTATTCGTGCACATGTATCATCACGTAACATGCTAGTACAAGTATCAACAGAACATGTTCAGGATGGTATTAACCACATTTTCCACCAAATATATTTACTTGGCAAGGTATGCCATTGCAAATTCATGCATAATGCAATACATGTTTTATCAATGTTGGATTTCATTTATCATTGGCATATAAAAGATTTAACATGACCACAAGGTAGTGTTGTTTCTGGAGCAGAATGCATGCAGTTAAGTGATCTCACCAATGTTGTTTTTATACTTGGCTCGATTTTTCGCAACGGATTTTGGTTTTGCATCCTTTCGCTCGGTGTAAAACCTAAGTTGGGGATTACTTATTGGTGTGTCTGTTGTGCCCCCATGTGGCCATGTATCCCTATTAAATGATCCCCATACTCAACAATTTCTCATCTCTCTCGTTTGTTTTCTGCTTTCAAGAAGTGCAACCCTCAGTATATTATAGTGAAGGAGCATTAAAGGATTAACGGTGTAATGGCCACCATAAATTCACGATTTCCTACTTTTGCACTGCTGCACCAATGGACTGAGATAAACTGCATGGAGCCAATAGTAATTAGCGCCTCTGTCACAAACGAGGATTTGCTCATGTTTCACTCGCGGTGCACTGGATGGCCCTCCCTCTTATCTGCACTCCAACATAACAAACACCCCCCTCCCCTGTATATTAACGATAATCCCTAATTATGAAAACCGTGAATCTTTATTGCCGTACTTTCAAATATTTATATTTTCACCTTCTGAACTTTTGCAGTGGCCTCCGAATAGAATGGGTCAGATCGGCCAATCCCCATTGGTGTGAAAGGCGATGGACTTCACCAATGAAACTAAGCAAAACTTTAGAGAGGAAATTAGGTGGAGGCGAAAAGCATATGCTCAGAGCATATGCAAAACCATTTGTTTCATTTAAGATGATTAAGAAGCTCTTGTTAAGAAGAGGTTAGGCGTAAACGTTCATTGCAGATGGAATTGACTTACATACATTATTTAGTTAGTTATCAAAGTTTAGTCACAGTTATTACTAATGATACATGTTTGTAACATTTCTTCCTTGGTGTAATGTTTGTTTGGAAATGTGGTGCACATAAGATATTCCTAGCATTCGGAGACATACAAATTTTAAAAAAACTAACTTCTCATCAGACATACTTTAAAAACTCTTTTGTGCTATATGGTAAATTGTAAATTATTAACGAGTGAAAGTCAAATTAACATGTGTGACTCGATTATTTAAAACTGATTTTTTTCCATATGAAAACATTTCCCCATTGGCATTCATAAGACTTCTTATTTTTAGGAGTTTGAAGACTGGCCAAGGTTCAAGGGGAAAAAATCCGTAATGCGCAAACAGTAATTTGTGCCATCTAAATATTTCCGTCACGTAAACTAAATAAGGCATGATTTTATTACCTAGTTCCCTTCCCCTTAATTGCAGCTTGGAAATCCGTGTACTTTTGCACGGCCTTCGAACATGCTCGACTCTATACTCAAAGACTAAAAATATTTAATATTAGCAAATTTTCAGCTATTTTCCTCGAGCCGCATTTTTAATATTGCTTAATTGCCACGTTTTTATCGAATTTTTTGCCCAATTTGCAAGATCCAATTTTAAGCTCAAATCGCTTTTTATGGGAGGCAAATTCTAAGAGAAATTATCTTATTGAATCCATTAGAATAATGGCAGAAATATTTCTATTATAATCCAATTAGGCTGGCGTTTTTCATTAAAACTATCGTCGATGGTTCTGGTAATATATCAGAGCTTGCTTTCGTAGATTTCTGCCAATTTCTCTCTCCAACAAAAGATAAGGACCGATGAAACAATGGATCTATCGTCAATTTTCATCCCGACGAATTGTTTCTCCTATCTTACATCTAATGCGCCTGTTTGTATATTTATATCTCTTAACCTTTTTGGCATTTTATTAATTTCATAATGTGGATGAGCAGCCTTTAATATTACTTCTCAATCTGGCTCCGGGAAATTATTTTCAAATTAGCCCAAGCTGATGACACTGGCGACATATGACGCGTCTCTGCACTTAAATTGGAAAAAAAATGTCTGCGCCTTGGAAAAATTAATAGGGAGTCTAAGTTTAGGTACAGAATTTAATACAGACTTCCACGGATTTGTTTCAAAAATGGCAGTTTGAAGAGTTTCTTAATGGAAGCGGTTATTTTGAAAAATTATAAATGAATGCATCCCGAATTCCTTAATGACTTTGTTTTTTTACGGATAATGGCAAGGATGGCATATGGTTCATGACTTTAATAAAGTTTACATATATGGTTACACTTTGGAAAATAGTTCTGTTAAAATAACCATCTCCCATAATTAGGCAATCACTGATTGCTTTGGTGCTATTCTGGATTGCCTACGTGTTTTTTGCCCATTCTTAATATTATCGTACATCGATGAATATTCAAACTCAAAACTAAGAGGGCATTTTATTTAATTATTTCATGGTTAAGATTTTTAAAATAGTCGTATTAAAATACTTGTAGTATTAAAGTTAAAACTTCTCCATAATTGGTTAGTTTTCATTAATTCGTTCATCTTCGTATATGGTTTTAATATGTACAATACACATTATAATTATCGTCATTGTTGTGTTGGGGGTATTTTATGAGTCGTTTTTAAAGGGCCGAAGGTGCCCAAAACTCATTGGACGCTCTGTAGATATAATGATTTTCCGTATCGTTATTTTCACATGAAAATAATAGTTAGTGGTCATCGCAAGAGCGGTGTTGGGCAGGCCTAATGTACGTGTGGACAATAAACATTTTGACTGTTTCTTTGTCCATTCGGGAATTTGCTTTTTTATTGTTTTCCTGATAAAATAATGCTCTCTTCAGATTAAATGGCACAGTGGCAAGTGGTGCTAGTCATTATTTTCAGTTGTTCAATTGCAGTGTGCACCCAAGTTCCCTTCTGCCTCGTGCTTGACCATTGGTCAGTTTTTATATGGTCATTGTATTTACACGGAACTGGCACGGAATGATTCCTATTAACAACAACCATGCCATTATTGGATATGATGTCACTTGTGGAGCATTTTCTTTCGGGCTCGTATAAAGGCCCATTTTAAGGGAGATTAAAAGACAGCCTGTCACTTTCAAACAAAAGACATGTTAGTGCATTCTGGACATAATGGCAACGAAATATGAGAGAGATTTATATCATTTATCCATTGCGCACAATGTCTTCAAGAAAGATTTCGTGGAAAATAATCCCCCTCTTGAGTTGTATTGAAGAGAGCCACTGTCTTCAATTTGGAAATCTTAAGTTTGGAGTAGAAATTCGTCATTTGTGTTGACAAATTGTCGAGGTCATGAAGTCATTGACTGGCTAATGATGTCACGAGTTTGATAACCATGGAAGAATATTATAATTGTTGGTATTTTCCGATGGGGTCAACACTTTTACATTGCATATTCCCCTTATTTTTCTGGTAAAAATTCCTCATGAATATACATAATATGAAAGCGGATGTTTGGCTTCAGGTTGATGTCCTCTTTTTCCTACATAATAAAATGGCGCCAGCTCAATGTCGTGGCAAGCAGGTTGCAAAATGTAATTAATCTCTGCTATTGAATTTTTTGGTAATTAAAGGTATGATCGATATGAGTTTTTCGTCATAATTAATTGGGTTTAACAGTAGCCCACATCAATTAACTCACATCTAATCTTTCTTGTCATTGCTTTTTATCAACTCACAACTAATTAAATTTTTTTTTCTAAAAATGGCACGCTAGATACTTTGAAATAAAAAAAAAATCCAGTAAACAAATCAATATTGGCCCATTAAGTTTTAATTTGGCAACTTTTTTTTCTTTCTAATTTCACCCTTGAGATTTTCCACAACAAATACCCCACAAAAAGTAATGCCGAAAACTAGACTTCCCTTTGCTCAAACAATTACAAATCAATATGAGCCAAAATTATAACATTAGTTTTACATTTCCTTAATGTTTTGGGCCTACGTACCCCATATTCCAAAATGTTTTTCTTGTATGCAATCAAAGGGCCCTCCCTGGTGGCAGTGGCAAGCAACATCAGATGGAATATGTAGTATTCAGAGCGACACTAAGAAAGCAACAGATCCCAATTTTCCTGTTGCTAAATCTGAAGCCTTATGTGTTAGTCCACGTAGGCCTATTATACGAAAAATCAATACTTAGTCTAGCACAGACGAAAATTTGGGTAAAACTCACTAAGAAAAAAAGCTTGAATTTGTCTAATGAGCAGTTTCTGAATAAAATTTGTTGTTTAGTTTTTACAACATACGAAATTGAAACCATATTTTCTAACAATCATACATAGTATTGGTAAACTGGTTAAAAACGAGCCTATTTTAACAGCTGTTGTAAAGTAATTCAAATTTCATGAATTTGAAAACTTCTGCAAATTTACATGCAAACGTAATATTATAAAAATGAATGATATATTGGACTTATGATAGATTTTCCCGTATATAGATATGTCTTTGAAATGTGGGAAAATTAGAAATTGGACGTATTAGAAATGTAATAATTCCGGATAATCGAATTACTGTGCATACTTATATATGAAATTTACTTTCTTATTCGAATTGGCCAATTTACGTTTATGCATTCGCGTACATGCCCATCTGTATTATCTCCGCCAAGAAAAAAATTCTGTATTTCAATATACTGTATGTATTCTACCATAAATAGATATAAAATAGAAAATAAATATCATAACTTTTCCATATACGAGAATAAGGAAATATACTTTTTCATCTTACCAAATGTAAACAATCAATACTTGCAAATAAAAAATATGAAGAACTAATAAAAATTCAAATATTTACGACAAGTAAATATATAGAAATACATAATGTATTTCTAAAGAAAAGCTATGAAATTAATTGTTTCTCATTTGCATGAAAATTCTAATGATAATTTATCCGTAGATTATAAGAAGTGTTGCTTTAAAAATCTATCCCCTCTTTATGCTTATAAAAGCTAAAATGTACTCAATAAGCCAAGCAATTTTAGAAATAAAAGCAATGTTTGTTTTACAAAAAAAAACCTCGTCTTTAAATCTGAGCTAAGGTTGACTTAGATGACTTAAAACACAGCAAATGTTCTGGTTCCGTTGATCTTAGAGGAACAGCCCTAGCTCATCTTTTCCATTGCTTTATTACATTATATGCAACGACTCGAACGAGGGAAGTTAATGGGAGTTCCTATAAATACTGCAACCGTTAATACAAGTCATTTAAATGCGGAAAAAATAGCTCTTAATCCGAGCTGCCTATAACTTTTTACCATAAATGAGTCGAAAACCGTATATATGTAATGTAGCTAAATCCACAGTGCTGAATATATATATTGTAATATACGTGTGGAGGGATATTTGTGCGAATTGCAAATGGGGGAGAATAGGAGGGGTGGCAACGGGGGACACACTGTTGCGTAAGCCTACAATCTATGAAGTTCAGTAAGTCTATCATTACATTATGACGACCATTAAAGTAGTTTAGAGAGAGAAAATAAGCATAAATTTCCTCCCGGATATATTTTTCAGCTTATTCTTTATGCGCCCAAGGATTTAAAAACAGCAATTGAGCGCGTAATGGCTGTAACAGTTTTTAAATCCACGAATCAGATTTTAAATTAAGCTTTTTCCACGCAACTTTTATTGCTACACTGAACAATTAGAAAGATGGGCTGGAAATTGGGCTGGATTTTTTTTAATTGATGAAGGAACACGTGTGAGGCCCCTTATAAGTAGGTTCATATCTAACGCAATGATTATTTAGCGCATCAATTCAACATTACTTTTCTCCCTTATAAAGCAGGCCTTCATTTAACGGTTTTCATATAAAAAAGTATAAAAAACATGTATTCTTTATAAAATACAGCATTTCGAATTTTCAATAATATTTTTTAGTAATATTTTTTAAATTAAAGTTCGATTAATTTTAAAATAATAACAACACGTGCATTGTGAATAAAACAATTTACTAATATTTTAAAATAAAGCATCTGATTTAAATTATTGATCAAAATACTTGCATGGCAATTAATAAGCAAATGTAAATTAAAATACAGAAATGATAAGTGTATACGTATTTACATATAACAGAGAGTAGACAAATATCCACGAATTATATATGGATATACTATGAAAATACTGCATACCATTTTTGTGTATATACACAATATGTCCAATTTCTGATACGATTATACTGATATAATGCATACGGTGAACCCATATACGTAATTTATATATATATATGTTACAGTTATTTCTCTGAAATTAAAACAATTTTATCAAACTAAAATCATGTCTCGTATTTTTTACATTTACTAATATTTTGTTATATATCTGTCACGTTTAATCTTAAATATACAGTATTATTACGTCCAAAATGCAATAGGGCTACAAACTAGTGAAGCTGCAGATATGACAAGACTTTGTTATCTTAAGAACTATTCGTTTCTCGTTGAAGACAGTAATAAAAACGCAGCCTCAATTATATTGGTCGAAAATTGGAGCGAGAATGTGCTCGGAGGGTGGTGGTGAAATTAAACAGGAGAAATGGCCCTGAGAGAATTTTTTCCTTAAAATGAGGCAAGCAGTGGTGGTCATTTCTTGCGCGTCTGGTCAGGCTGTAAGTAGGATAGGCAATATTAAAAGCTTTGGAAATGAGAGAAGGCTAGCCAACAGAAGGTCAGTAAGTGGCCTGAGTCCGTCTAACTGAGCACTCGCTTGACTAGCATCTTATTTTTACGCTTCTCAAACACTATCACATGTTATGAAGCTAAAAAGGGCGAAGACAATTACGGGAGGCAGCAGTAAATGCGTGCTCTAAAACCTCGCTGACCATCACACGGCCATGGACATTGGCTGGAAATGTAGCTAAATTGTGGCTGATGGCACTACAATCAAATCTTCTGAGCAGAAAACTATCTCGCAATTATGATCATTGCAGGAGAAAACTTTTCCACGCATACACATCCATCCATTGTGTACACTAAATTGGCGTTCGGCAATTTCACTCAACAATTTGGACACAATGCGGCATTTTGCTGCCTTAACTCCCAATGTCTCGTGTACTTTAGTTGTGGGCCCACTGACCAATCCAAAAGAAGCAAATTGACTAGAAGACGATTCGGTTAATTGTTAACCGATAAAATTACGAGCTTTGAAAGCTGGGGAAGAATCTAGGGGATATGCGCTCTGGGGACGCACTTCAACAGCATAATTTAGCAGGATTTCCACGCAACCTTTTAAAACAACTGATGAATTATTTAAAAAAAGGGAAAACTATGGAAATTACATTTCAAAGCAAGCAGCGCGCGATCATAATTTGCGGTACAAATCGCATTATTTGTATTTTAACTTTCGAAAAATAAGAAATAAAAGATGCACTTCCCCATAAGTAGGCAATCACTGATTGCATCTGTGCTATACATGTTTGCCTGTGAATACGTTCCTTTTTTCACACAATGACAATAAAGTGCAGTGGCACACTTAATAAAAAGCTAAAATTGTCACGGCACACATCAAGTTTTTATAAATATTTTATATTCTTACGTTTTATTTACTTACTATACAGAAGGTAAAGTCCTGTCATAATTTACAATTTTCTAACAAAAATCAGTTAAGCAATTTGCATTTTTTTTTTTTTTTTAATTTAAAGTTAATTTCGTATAAATAATATGCGACTTCTTTCAACGTAGTTGGTTGTCTTGGTTCAGCTCATTCTTAGACAATCTCAAACTTTACAGCACCATTTTTACGTGTAACTTGAGGAGAAATTGATTATATTTTTGCCTAATTCATCCTGCTGCATTGCTTTGGTAATTATTCGAGAAATACGAAATATTTGCGTGTAGATATTTTTTTGTTGTCAACGAAAAAATCTTACTAAAATATTGCACCAAATTTGCTTCAGGTTTTCCATATGCGTAAACAAAGCCCTCATTTCTCTTCGCCATTTAATTTACCCTATAAAACTTTTTGATAAATGAAGACCAGCCTCGTGCTTTTATTTCGGAATTTTCTGCATATTTTTAATTTATTGGCGGCCCGTGTTTTTGTATAATTTTCTCTAGCTCTCATGCGCAGGAATAACTAATGCGATATTATAATATATGCAATATTTGAAAATTTCTTTTCAGGAAATGAACATTTAATATGACACGTTGTAAGTCTTAATGACTAAAAAGCTTTGAAATCTAGGAACGAATCCATTAGGAAATTCGTTTCAAAATATGTACAGCAAAAAAATCCTTCTTGTTGCACTCATTTCGGCATAATTTCTTGTTGAAGTAATGTGTGCACGGTGCCTAAATGGAAAACCAATATATCATGTTTACAATTTTCGTGCCACCAACGTTTTAATCGAAGCAAGCGAAAGTTTTTTAAATCTTCTCGTATATTTAACATGCTCTACATTCTCCACTTCCAAAGAGAGAAATGTTTTCCCATCTTTCCAATGATAAATTGTATTATGGAAAGAAGAATTAAAGAGGCGTGTAAATAATCTGATGAAATACTATGATAGCATGTATCAAAATACTTTACTTGCTGACGGATATTTAGTAAGCAATCTTTGAATGTTCCTAAGATAATTGCATGAATTGTTTTTTCTATTATGAACCACGTGACTAAACTAAGCAGAATCTTAAAAACCAAAGGTTGATTTGGAAAATATTTTTAGAATTCTTTGGATGGATCCAGATTGACGTAATTATTCATTTGTAGTATCAACCCAGTAGCTCTGATACCTCAGTAATAAATGCTTCTCAATTCAGCATATTAAAAAGAAACTGAATTTTTTATGAAAACAAAGAAGTAACAGGTTTACTTTACAGCTTTATTGCATTTAACTTGAAATTGAATGAATTTTTGTTAAGTTATTTGTTCAAAACCCGTGAGTTACTTGCATGTTCAAAACAAAACTTTTGGCAAATTTTCATAAAGCAAGTCTTACGAATTACTTAAATGTACTTTCATACAGAAAATGAAATTTATTTTTGTGAATTTTTGCAATAGTTGTTTGAATACCAAAATGAGCTACTAACATGATGTAGGGAATTATTCACACAGTATGTTTAATTTTTATAAACAAACGCTTGATTTAGTGATGAAATATTATAATTGGATAATTCCATACGTTTTTTTTTAGGATAATTTACAGAGTGTTGTCAATAGCTACAAATAATAAGCATGGTTCAGTCATCGCTGTAGGGCTATCGCATAAAATTCGGTTTGAATTACTGCACGTTAGCTTAATTGAATTCCCTCAGATATAAATCTCATTTATCCCCATGCGCATTTTCATCAAGAGCACTAATGGCTTTCAATGTTAAAAACATTAAGCTTACAAATTTCCTTCGTCTAAAAATGAATGCACCTGACGTGGAAATTAACTGTTTTCAGACACAATACCAGATTTACATGAACTTTCTTCCTTATAGACCACAGTAAAGTTAAGAAGAAAAAATAACTTCAGAAAAAGTTTTACGGGCCAGGTATTTACGCTTGTGAACAATAGCCAGCCATTTTGGCCCATTTTTTCCCAATTCCCTCGAAACATTAAGTTGATTTGCAGTTGGCACGAACATTCCATTAGATTAACTTTTTGAAGGTAAGCCTAAAGTGATAAAAAAGCCCTCCATGTTAATGCCGCTGCCTTAATGATTGAGTGCTATTGGGATGATCAGCTTGGCCATTGCATGGATTTGCTCTTGTTGATTTTGGCACGAAAAAGTCAGTGAATTTGCCTCCCTTATTGACTAATGACCCATGAGGTCATCAATGAGAGAGTAAGGCTGGCTTGCAGCCATTTTTTGCCTTTTTCTCCCCATCTTTCCTCGTTATCTTGCTGCCACAATAGCTTTTGGGCAATGCAATCACAAAAGTAAGATATTTGCCATTGGCGAGCTCAACCAAGTGGCAGTTGTATGGGATATTAATCAAATTGGCATTTCCTAGCATACCTGCATGCTAAGAAAGAAGGGAGAAATTGATAGATATATATGCTACATTGCCTGATTATTTTATTTGGATTGCTAGTTTTTCAACTCAACTTCTCCCAAGTATTTTAAATATTACAGTATGTAGTCTAGTATAACTTATAATGAAGATATTGAAAGTTATTGTTCATATGGTAAATAGAAATATATGACGAATTTCCAGGAAAGGATTTCAAGAGTCATTTTAAACAGTTTCTGAAAAATTGGTCATTCTTTAAAAAAACGACTTTGCCTACTAAATACGTTCTTCTGTTTTCACTAGTGCACTTCTGCCAGCATTCCCATTAGGCCTAGGAATAAAATCCATGTGCCCATTACACCATTTTATTAGCGATATCCCAAATCATCAATTCACTTGTTTGGATGAGAGTACACGGAGTCCAATTGGATGTCAGAAAACTTCCTTATCGCGATTTTCTGCAAGCTCTTTTCCATTCATCCTTGACATGCTAAAAGATAAGCCAGTGGAGTTATTTCAGAGCCAAAATAATGCTATCAATATCAATTCCATCGAGATTCAATTGGATTTCTTTGGCAATCTTTGAGCATTGTCAGCAAATCCCAGGGAAAAACTAACAACAACATTTTTTAGAAGGGAAAAAAAACTTAAAGCAGGCCTTGAAACCAGTCTTATTTCAGGTAATTACAGCATGTTTTTTAAGATTTGCCAATTTGTTGCATCTTTTTATTTCAATTCATATCATATTGAATTTAATGATAAAATCCATATGAATCTTTACAACTTTTTCTTGGAAGGGTCGGGAATATTCCCCTCAAATATTATTAATCGCTGATACCTTAAAATTAACAGGCTGAAATATTGCATTGTTATAGTGACGACCTGATGAAAAATAGCGTTTTGTTTCATTAAATAAAGCGTGACACTAATTAATTTTGTAATGAATATCGTTTGATTCGAGAAGTGATTTCAATTAAAATATATTTCCCCCCAATGCCAAATACGAATGCAATTTGATGAGTTGTATAATCTCTAAGTATGCCACCATTTATGATATTAGAGTATGTTCTGGTGTAACATCATGCGAGAAACATAATTCCGAATGATGAGTTTCAAAACCAGTAATTTAATATCGATAAATTTCTCAAAAGACTCGCATTTAGTAGACTTTTCCGGAGTTTTTGACACGCACTAAAGGTGGTCCATTGAAAATTCGTGATCATTTATCCATTTCATACTCAGTCTACATTACAATACATTGTACATATGAAGAAAATAGTCCCTTTTTATTCTCTCGTCTAATGAAATCTGGGGACAAACACAGTGGCAGAAGAAAAAACTTTCTCGAATTGGTTGGCATGGGTTGAGAGAGGCTCATATTTCTTTGCGGAAATTGGATGCCAGAGAATTATAGTGGAACAAGTGGGCCTATATTCAGATATACATATATTAGGCTGTGGAAATTACACTGGTGCAGCTCCCTTGATGAAGGATTGCACGGAGGAAACGTGTAAAATTCAAATGGCAGTCAAATGAGATTCTAGCTCGTTATTTTTTAACGAGTGACTGTATGCCATGCCAGCACAAAAAAGCCTAAGGCCACCAATAAAAAAAAAGCGGAGGAGAGGAAGAAGAATGATGCTAAAAGAGAGAAAAAATACAAACGAATAAAATGGCACAGTTTTAGACAAGCAGAGTGATAGAGAGATCACTGGGAGAAAAATATTACCACCGAGGAAAGGGCAATGGGGAATATATAAAGGAAAAAATACACATCCAATAAATTATAAGGAATTGAAGAAATCGTATTTTACTCGATATGCAGCATTCAGATTGCGAGACTTTCAGTTTTCCAGGAGATGCTAGTCTAACCCATTCTGTTTTTTTATTTTTTTTTCGAGAATCGATAATAAATATCCATCGAGAAACTTAAGAATACTGTAAGTGTGCTTTAGCAAGGGATAAGCATTTTGTGTCATATATCAAAAAGGTATGCGCAATAACAGGTCTTTAGGAGAGAAAAAACAAATCATAAATTTTCATGAATTATTCTTATTTTTAAAATAATCGTCTATCACACATGAATGATTTTTAAAAAATACACATTCATTTTTTGTTATTTTTTATCGAGAACATCGTGAACGAATGTATATGAATTTGAATTCTTTGAATTGATGGTAATAAATATACATTAAGAATTTTTTTTAAAATAAGAAAAATGTAGCTAGGGGTGATCATTTTAATATATCAAACTGACAGCTAGCTTGCTGCTCTTTTAAGAAAAACATTCTTATATCTCTCGTATTTTATTTCTGATCCAAATGGCACAAACTAAGCCTTTGTTACCAAATTACATGTTTTCATAAATACAATCTGAATTAAACGGTATTTTTAATCATTAGAGAACTTGTCGAACATGAGACAAAAACAGATTGCAGTTTTTCTACTTCAGTATTCCTGCACTAACTTCAATATGTAGTTTTTCTGCTTCAGTATACCAATACTAACTACACTATGTAGTTATTTAATGCAATATACAAAACGTATATGTAGATTGAAACAATTTTGAAGTTCTTTCAAGCAATTCACATTTCCAATCACTTAAACTTGAATGTAAACAAGAACTTGTCCATGTTCACTTGCTCCAAGTAAATTTTCGCAATTTTCCTAACAGCTTCGTTCATATTTTTCCATTGGAATTAAGCCCTTTGCGTTCTGACTACCGGGAGCAGTGCTGTCGATATCCTTTCTGTCGCGTCTCAATCCTTCTCCCCATACATGCAACGAACATTAATCTCCCCGTTGTAGCAGGATTCCACCCTCAGAGACCAATTCTTTTTGCAGGAAGAGCGATACAGGCGAACAAAAAATATGATAAAAAAATAAAAAGTAAGCTCTTATTGAAGAGGAAAAATCCGTCGAAAATCCATTTTGAACAAAGTGCAGTTGAATGAAGGAGGGTTAGGATCCACTTGTCGCTGTGAGCAACTCCTTTATGCCTGTGATCATCATCCCGCCACCTGATTGATTATCTGAGAGCCCAGGAATTAGCCTTTCAAAAACGAAATGGCAAGAAAGGAGGGAATATGTTACCATTAATCATCAGATATTCAAAGATAAGCCAGGGATGGGCTCCGCGCCATCTGTTTGCAAATGGTGTCACTCAAAAATTCACATACTTTATGTGGAGCAGACCTTAAATCTAAGGGACTTAACACCGACTTAAAAGCGGAAATTGAAGCACTTTTCAGCTAATGCAGAAAACGATTTGTTTTAATGCACTCCTCCAAGAAGGGTTCTTACAATAGCCGTTTTATAGACGAAGCTGGTTGCAGTGTAATCTGTGATACAGTAAGTCTGATTCTATCCTAACTGATATACCATGTATGGGTACGTTGAAAAAAAATCGTTATTAATACCATTTAAACACGTTTTTATAACTTTAGCATGAACAATTGAACTACTACTGAGGTTAGCTTTACCCTCTTTTCTCCCTTACATGAATTCCATATCTGGTAAATGTACAAGATTTGCTAATCCCACATTTTCTTAACCTTGCAACAGTGACTAATAACAAAGCAGATTACTCAGAAGGAAACGAGTGCCCAAGATATTTCATGATATTTTTAGCTAAACTGAATACGATTTAATCAAACATAGAAAATATGCTATATGGCATTGTTTTAATTTTTCCTCAACTTATTTCCCAATGTGTGCTCGTCTGTTTTTATACAGAATTTGTGGGAAAAAATATAAAGCCCAGCTAGAAAGTTTTCACATCCACGCTGTGCCATTGTTTCAATTTCTAGGGGCACACATAGTGGCAATAATAAGAAGGAGGAAAAGCGTATTGTTTTTATCGCAAAATAATTCCAGTATATAAAAAGGCTCGTTCAATGTTTCATTGTAAAGATATGCAAAAGCATCGTCGGCTGAGCGTCGTAGGATGCATGTTTTAACTGATCCATAGGAGCTTTTGAAATGTCACCGTAAATGTTGATAAATGCATTTTCAAATCCCTGGGTAGCGATTACTTATTTCAGATTCAAAAACTGCAATATAGAAAATAGTGAGTGCGGGCCAAGATACATCAAACACGCGAAAATAGGCACACATCCACCTCTATTATTCTTCTTGTAAGGATCCCTATACAAATCCAACGTTAGTTTTCATGGCAAGTCGTCAGCAATCCTCAATGGCTTTCACTCCATATAGACACGAATCGCATTCAAAATCGAAAATGCCCTATTTGAAATACAGGAAAAGTGGATAGGAGAAAAGTATTTTTTTTCCGGTTTATCGAAAATATTTCGGAAATACGTAAAAAGTAAAATTATTCCACAAGTGCTTTTTTTCTCTACTCTTTGTTTATATTCAGATAAATAAACACCTAATTTGCTATTCGATAAAACCCTAAAGATAAAAGTCCTGTTTTGTGAAAATGATGGATGATGCGATTCCTTAAAGGTCGCAACAATTATTAATTTTTTTTTTCTTTTATCAGAAAACTGAAAAAAAAAATTGAAAGCTGTATTGGCAAATGCAAACAACCCTCGAAAAAAAGCTGGAAAAAACCGTACTGAAAGTTGATGTATCGGTTTTGGAAATGCATAATTCCCGACGGTGATCAGTATTCAGTTTTCGCGTTTTAATTGTGCGATTAATAGCTTTCCTGTTTGGGTTTTTTCATATAATCAACCACACGAGTTGGATGAATCAAGATTTCAAAAGCTAAATATCAATGTTAGCTGTTAGTTTGCTCATAATTCTGAGGTCTGTAGGTGCTGTAGTTTACAAAATGTTGAGAATTTTACAAACTGGATTGTAGTAAACTGAAAAACCATAAAGAAAATTCTTGATTTTTTCAAAATATCCATTGGGCACCTTTACATTGCTTTTATCACTGTATTTAATGATGCACTTGCCCAACTTTAAATATTCGCATAATGGTCGACAAATCACGATTTTTTAAAAACTTAATTTCTTAGTTTCTCGAGGATGATCTTCCTTAAGTTCCCAACTGTTCAACCTCAATAAATGTATCAATTAAAAGTGTACATATCCCATTTAGCAAATAAATGCTGAAGATTGCAATTAAAGCACAGATGTTACCATTGAAATAATATATTAAAATGGAGGCCACAAAACGGGTTAGCCTATCACGAACAGCAGCGTTTTCTATTATTATCAGCTTAAGGTATCAATATAATAAATTGCATACAAATTGAGTAAGGCGCAGCAACGTAGTTTTCTCGCTGGGAAAACAATGAAAAAATGGTGGCAACCAGCTGCCTGGAACCTCGGCTCAGTTAATTGTAATTGCCTTAAATGTTTGCATTTCATTTTCTTATTTCTGAACTTAATTGCCTCGTTTTCTAGAAATGTTGCTCTTAATGACAAAGCCTCACATCACATTATTGTTTTACCCTCAATTTTCCTTGCAGGAGCCAGAGTCATTACGGCTTACCGGAAGGCAATATGTCATCTTTCCTCATCGACAAGGTAAATAACACTCAAGTTTTAAGACCATTTATTTAAGGCGTAATTAATGGCGAGCAAAGTTTTGTTAGTTACATGAAATTGTAGAGGCACTAAAATAAAGGAGGCAGAGGGAAAATAAGGTCCCTTCTTAACTAACATTAAAGTTGAAAACATATTGGAGTTTGGTTCTCAGTGAATTTCAAGTATTTGATGCTATCACATGTTCTTTCGTGAGATTCTCTTAATCCCAAGTATAGTTTCATCTCAGTGAAATTAATTGTAGATTTCATCAAATGCATTGTATAACTCGTATATTTGGATGAATTGTGGCACATCCAGGTTAATGGTAAAGATGCAAAGCCGTTGTGTACCCTAGAACTGCCCTAGAATAACGATCATAGGTATAGGGGCTTGATGACAGCATCCATTTTCGCTTTCTGAATGCCTGTGTGTAAGCTAGTAGTTTTTTTTTTTCGTTTGCAAGGGAATTTTGTGTGCTTGATAAATGGTAGTTTTCCTGTTGAAAATACAGTGTGTGCCAATGGGAGCTAATTGTACTTCTTTTCATCGCAAGGAGGATTTTGTATCCCTTGACTTAAGCTTGATTGATGCTTTGATTAAGAATTAGGAAGCGCACATAACAAACAATGGCAAAAAGCCATTATTCTAGCAATTTAAACAATTCCAGTCATTGTTTAGAAAGAATGCGTTTAAGCATACATATAGAAAGGCATGGAGCAATTTTCTTTTATCCATACTGTTAATATTACCCAAAGCATAATTACACTGTTGTCAATAAAGGAAATGTAATCAAAATTAGGCAAGAACATCCGAAAATCATTTACACCAATGCCAAAAAAAATTCTTAAAATTATAACTGAGCAGTACGGCCAGAATTCGATCATACACTGTGGTAAAGCTAACTTAGTTTTATCTGATTTTTAAATTGGATCCAATACTTCATTTGCACTTGATATCTTTTTGGACACATGTAGTAATTGAAGTTTCTTTTAGTCTAGACTGAAAGAAAGTATTACTTTTTCTTTGCACCAAGTTTGAATTTGGCCAGTTTCTGTTGATGCAGAAAGGATATCTTGTTAAGTTGATTCAATCAAAGATTTTTACAAGAAGCTTTGCATGATTTTGCAAAACACTATAGATAATGTAACCAACGAGACAAAACTCCCTCGATTTTGCCATATCGAATTAAGGCCATGTTGAAGATGATGGTTGATGCAATAAAGTCTTGATACTTGCTTTTAGGCGTCGCGATTTCTTTGCATAATATGAAAGAAGCAATTAATTTTCTGCTTCTGGGCTTATTCTTTGTCTGTCTGAGATTTAATTCACACTGACGAGCGCCGAAAAAGATTATATTGATTGTGTAAAAGAGCCTGCAAACATTGAAAGTAACAGGTTCTCTGCCTTACAAGTTTCATTATTGATCATATTCCTGTTGCTTTTTTATATTCGAATTTTTAATCCATAAATGAGATCAACAAGAGACTTAATTATAACAAAAAAACAGGACTTTAAATCAAAGTTAAGATAACTTGCCATCAGTCAAAAATGTTGGAGCCAAAATTTGCTATCATTCCATGGTTTTTTTTGTAGAGTAAATTTGGATAGAAATTTCAATTGGAAAAAATGTCTCAAAACAGATTACATAATTTAAATGTAGATTTACATAACGTTAGTACATGCTGTACTCGATTCTTCAAAGACGCATGAGAGTTCTCAAAAGTTGCACATTTGCTGCATTTAATGATAGATTTAAAATGCTGTTTTCTGCGTCTATACAAAGAATAATATGCAAATTAAATTTGTTTTTAGACGATAAATTAAGGTTGGCTACAAGCACAAGCTGGGCTTGTACGAATGAAAATTCTCCGCCTCAGCCGAAACATGAGTACGGGGAAATTAAATTCAGGATTAATTAACATAAAAGTTAAGTTAATACGTGTCTCGGCGTCTTCGTGCTCTACGTTTCAATTAAATCTAACCTCAATTAATGCTGCACTAAGAACTGGGATCCAGATAATTTGGGGCTAATTTTAAGTAATTTGTGCACAGGAGCAGAAACACAACCTCAGAAATACTCAAATTTAGTGATAGCAGCACAGAACTTTAATTGAAATCGTACACTTAAGTCAGCGAAACCCATCGATCTTTGTAGGACCAATCAGATCCTAGCATCACACTTGAGCCTCCATTATCAACACTTAACATGTATTTTTAAAATCTTAGGTGTATTAGTAGATTACATGAAAATTTCTTGTTCAAAAGAAATAACAAAACATTTTTTTGGAACAGCAGTGAACTAGACGTATTGTTTTCCTAAGGGGAGAATAAAAATTCAAGTATTAAAAACCCCAATTTGCTTTATAGCTTACCCATCTTAAGGAAATGCCAGTCCTTAAGTAGTCAACATCAGAAAAATAATAGAAAGCGTCGCAATGTCATCCAAAAGTCACTTTAAGCATGATTATTTTCATCGTTTTCAGCATAAGAGTAGAATAGTAGCTAGTACACTCGTGTTGATTTGACTTTCTCCTTTAAATTATCGAATATTTAGGGTCTCTTAGAGTATAATATCAAGAGTCACCGCAGAAAGCCAAGAAGAAAGTGATATGCAAATCAGCAAAGTGTTGCTTCAAAGTGTGCCACATTAATTTGTAAATTGATCTAGCACCGAGCCTATTTCGTTATAAAAATGAGATCGAGTTTCCAAGAGATTTCTTTATAAGGACAATGCATGAGCAAATCTGGGCTCCTTTGGTCCTGTTTTTTTTCCTGATTTGCATATATTTGAATTTGATTTGCACCACTTAAAATTAAAACAGCCAGGGTGCCTTTTCCTGTATGCGTGCTAGGAAAAGCAAGAACTTTTAAATTAAGGAAAGTGTTGACATTAGTTTCGTGAACGAACTTTGGAACGTGATTTTTTAAAGAATTTCAATCCTAGGATAATTTGTACCATGGATAAACGATATTTGTTATTTAACGTCAGAAATATTCGAGGCCAATCAACTTTCATGAATGGAATTTGTATTAATGGATAGCAATACTTAGTAGATGGACATTTTTTTGCAAGTATGACATTTTATAAATTCTTTTTACAAATTCTTCAGTGTTTGATCTTGAGATGATACTTAATTGGTTGGTTTTTATGGCATAAATTTAAATTTGAAGGACTGGCTATCTCATGGACGTTCTTCAAATTTGTTGAAAATTAACATAGCCTAAATATGCATTTTTTTTGTTAAATATGCCAATAAAAAGTTAAAATTCCTTGCCTTGACAAACCAAATTACATGCCAATCACAAACCAATGACATGCCAACAAAATGTCAAGGATCTTTGGATGCATTGACAATCTTGTAAATTTATGTTAATTGGTGAGAAAAAAATAACATTCCAAAGTGTTCATATCATGTAAAGTTGGGTCACTCTGATCAACAGACGTTTTGTAGACAGAATACAAGGTACAGTATGTTTATAGCTTGAGAAAATCTTGTTTTAGGATATCCAGCCATTTATGAACTTTCTGGCCATATATACTATAGGTCTAGACTAATGCAATTTCTGGTTAAACTAGATTTGGAATGGTCCATATTTGATTTTTTCCAACCGGGTCATCAAACTTTAGAAGGTATTTTCCCCTCTTACAATTTGTCTGTTGCCTTCAGAACCTGTATACCATGCTACTGAAATGCAAAAGAAGCGCTATCTACTGTAGGTACTTATCGCGGGCGTTATCTGCACCATAATAGAGGTCTTAAAATGTATTTTCAATGCATCGCTGCTTATAAAACTTCGACAATTTTTTTTATCATACCGCATTTATAAACAATTCCGATAGTGGAAGCTGATTTGCGTGCTGAATGCCAACGGAGAGTCATAAACTTCGCGATAAAAACAATAAAGTCAAATTAACTAAAAAAACGTATACATCATTAAAAAAAACACAGCGACACTATTACGATAGAAAGTCCATTGAAGGCATTATGGGACGGAGTTAAAAAAGCTCATTAAGGTATGTGTTATTTTTATAGTTCACTTCATCGGTGATGCCATCATGAAAATTCTTTTGTTCGTAGCAAAATCTCCTCGCCCCTCCCCCTTTTAGTGTGTTTTAAGCAGTGCCATCAATTTCCACGCCGTGGAATGGATGAAGAAAGGCGATGTAAAGCCCAATCGATTATTCAACTTTTGGCTGATGTAATACATCCACTGAGGCCACTTTGTCAAACTCAAATAATTTTTCTTGAAATTCCAAACAATGAGTCGAGAGAGCTTATGCAGCGCCCTCTAAAATGCTGCCATTTTAGACGTCAAGAGTATCCAACAATTGAGCACTTGAAAATTGACAACAAATGAATGCAACCGCCCTTCTGCCTTCAAATCCTTTTAAACAACCTCAGTTTGTATTTCTTGGCTAATTTAACCCTAGAGAGAAAATCTTCAATTCTCATTTCTGTTAACAATCTGAAAGCCTGTTGAAATTCATGAAAATGGCAACCGATGACGTCAAACTGCCCACGCAAGATTTACAAAATACTTCCAAGAAAATGTCGTCAAAAACTTTCAATAGAATGTTGTCATTAATTTTGGTTAACAATCGATTGGTGCTTAAATTTGATCAATGGAATTAATCCAACAGATTAACTTACAAGTTTATAAAACAAAAATAACTGCTTTCATAAATAAAATCACCCACACATGAAACCACTGAACAGAAAGTATTGATGAAATAGTGTATTGTCTAACTATAATGAATGTACTTTTACCGGAAATAAAACTTTGAAAGTTGCATTTGGGCAATCTAAGCTTCAAACCTAAGCTGAAACCTGTAATCCGTTGAAAGTGGCTTTAAAAAGCCAAATTCTGGACTTAAATCTGTATTTCAAGTAACCTGACATTGAAGAACTGGTATTGGAAAAGCAGACAATCACTTAACAAGGAAATAGCATTACCAGAATGGTGTTACACAAGGAAGTTTTTTTGTATTTTAGAAGTCATACGGATGTTATTTTTCGTTTAAATGATATATAGTACTGCATTATTTTCATTTTCTCAGAAGTTTTCACTTTTGTTCATAGATGGATCGATCTGAAGTGTTATTGGAAACAACATCAGTATTGAGGTGTCACAAATTTTGGAAGATTGTAATGCAAGTGAAAAATTGTTTAAGACCTTAAAGTTTCAGCTGTCATATGAAACCTAAATGTTATTTAAAAATTACATTTTTCGAATGTGAACATATTTTTCAACTTGTACTCTCCAAAATGACCAGAATTTGCAATTTTTGAGGTTTTGTAATACGGGAATGTCCCTTCAAACCTGTGGAGGCACGTGCGAACTGCGCAGAAAAGCAGCCTGTCAAAATGGTAGGAAATCGGACGACTTTTCCCATTTCCGTTCAAACTCCAAGCTGCAATTTGGAGTTGAACATTCACTTAACTATAGAAAATCCTCTCTCAAATAATGTTTCCCATAACACGATATAGATGGAAGCGTGGAGACATTCCCCTCCTCCTTTTTCTCCTCCTCCTCCGCTTTTTCTTTCCACACTAAGCTCCAATAGTCTTCTATCTATATTACCCACATTTCTACATCAATCCACCTTTTCATATTTTCCACCTATTTTTATACCCTCATCATATTCTCTAGCCATTTTTTTTTCTAAAGTAGAAAAAGGGTTTACAGTCGCAAACGACTTTGGGTTTACTTTCTGAGCTCTGCAGCAGCAATCAATGCAAATGTTTCTGCTATTTTCCCCCACATTTCCCTTGCCCAATATGCCTTTTTTGCATACAAAGACCCCTTCGTCAACGTTAGACTATCAATCTAGTTACAAAAGGCAGACAAAGAAGGAGAAAAGCCTCGTGCAAAATGCATTTGAAAAATTGCCAACATGATTTTGACGACTTGTTGCAATGTGCGACTGTGGACGCATGCGCGCCCCCCAACAGTTGCCATGGCAATGGCCGTGGATGTTATCATCAAAGCGCCATTAAACGTGACAAAAGTGAAAGTTGCGCCACCCAACTAGAAAATAGCCTTTGAACAAAATCGATATTTGGGAACGGGGCCAAATCAGTGCAATTGAAATGAACCCTTCAAGGGGCTTCCCTTCTTTACGTTTCCTATGTCTCATTCCGGGTATGGCAAAATTTAGCAGTTTAAAAAAAGAATGGGTTTTAGGGATGCAATGAAGGGTAATGGGGTAATGAGGAGAAACGGAGGGGAAAATATAGTTGGACATGCACAAATTACCAACCAATATCTACAGCATTACAATATCGATATCTAGTGCAAAAACTTTACTTTGTTGAACGGATGTTCCTGGTGAAAAAATGATAAATGGTCACATCAAAATATGCTTAAATCTTAAGTAATTCAATAATTTCATGTAAAACTTGAAGGTGCTTTATTTGGTTCCAGAATAGTTTTACATATGAGCGAGAGGGCACCTGGTGAATGCTTGTGTAACGAAACTTTGTGCATATAATAAATACTGTTCTGTTTACTATAACTATACTTAAAACTATCTCAACCACTTGAAGATTTAATGAATTAATATATTGTCTTTGAAGAACACATGTTTTAATTTTTGTTAACCTAAGTATTTCTGGCCAAGCATGCAAGAATTTTGATAACCATTCGACTAAAAAGTAGCCCTAAATGAACATGCTTCCTCAATTGAACCAGCTTGACTTGATATGAACTCGAATGACGTATTTAATTAGAAAACTTAAAATTACTTCATTATCTTAATATTAATCTGGTGAAAGAAAATGAAGCATATGTTTCTCATTGTAATTAATATGCATTAATTTCTAAATCTTCTCCTTTACAGATCTGGATTTGTGAAGATTTTTTCGAAAGATAAGTCCACTCAATTTCCTTTCTTATAGTCATTATTTTTGTAAACTGAAGCATTTAATGTAATTCCTACCAAAGGTTAACCTTTAAATTTTCATTTATAAGCGGTGTCACTCTCGAGCAACCTTTTTGTCATAGGCTTTTACTTCCCTTTTCTCAATCCAATGAAGTGTAAAGTCATTTCCTGGTCCTTTTTTCCCTCATTTTCCTTTCTTGCTTTATAGGGTAGAACTACCTAGTTAGGTGGAAAAACCGCTTCTCCCCTTCATTTACTTTCACTCTCCAACATTTCAAATCCTTACTTGTACATTGGCCCTAAACCTCTGTTCTTTGGTTGCTACCTTCAATGATGAGCACTTTTAAAACAATACATAACAAACCACACCAAAACTGAAATTTTATTTTGAAAATATCTTGTTATGTATCATTCTTTCGTGCCAAATTAAACATCAGGATCCTTTCTGCTAGTGCTTCTCATATTTGCAGATCAAAATCTTAGAAGACATTAGTTGTTTACATTAAGTTATATACAAGTTTGGATCAATTTCAAACTATCATTTTGTTAAGATATGATACAAAACACATATCATATGAACAGCTACAAAATTAACAAAGTACAATACTTGCTTAAAGTAGGACATTAAGGTGAATGTTTACTGCCTATTTACACCAGTTTGCACTTGAAGAAATTTCGGGTTTCCATCTATATATTGCGCATATAAAATGTACCTCTGAAGAGTGGGCATTGCCAATCGTATTGTGCTTGCCCAAGTTGGGGGTTTGCACAGTATTGGCCTTGGTGATGATGTTACGGTGATAAGAGGGGGCGCTATGCGTCTTCTGATGCTTGTCATTAGTAGCAGCCATTATAAAAGAAATCCTGAAATGTAGGAGTCCACACGATATATAGCGTAATGCTCGAGCGCATATAAACCTTTTGGATTTTTGCAGGGGTGGGGGGAGTGAGGGGTGAGGGTAATCCTTGGTTTAGTCTGTTGATATTCCCCCCATGTACTTCAAATGGAGTCGATTTCTCCCATCGCATCACAATGCGAATAGAAAGTGCAATCTAAGTTAACGATTTTTGCTAGAAATTACCGTCTTTACTGCCCCCTGACTTCCTCTAGGAAATCAAACTCGGTGTATTTGGACCATACCCTCGCTTTTCCTCAAAATCGTTCAGTTTTCCACCACTATCAAATGCACTCCGAAGGCCTATTTCCTTATCTTTGCTCTGCGGTACACTAGCCTTCCAGACAACTTTGCATCTCAACTCACATTAATCCTCTAGGCTTAAATGAATATATTATTCGGCCCATGCCAGTGCGCATGCGCCACGTTTTATGGCTACGAAATGGGTCTCTCTGCTAGGGCCAACAGGTATTCAATAGGATTGATTGTCAACAAGTTTCTACGACATGAGAAGATCAGTTTCTAGTCTCATCATATACATGGTGTCTCTTTGATATGGGTTTCATGAAGGGTTTTTCAGTATTTTTTGGCTTAACTGTAAGAAATTTCTTGATGTGGATAATTGATAATTGCAGGAGAACATTTGTTTTTTAAATAAACTTTAACTTGGCAATGTTGACTGTGGTGTTATGTCTTAAACCAACCCAAATTAGACACAACTGAGTGAGTTCCTATGTTAAAAAAAATGCATTTGTCCTATTCCACCATACTCCCACTTTCAGGGGCATCGTTGGTGATTATTTTTTTTTAAATGAATTAAAATACTTTTACGAATTTTCGCAGTAAACTAATGCATCTTAGAGTTTTTAAACATATAGACACTTACGTGTACAATGATTTTAAGCAAAAATTACAAGATGATCTGGTAACAAAGTAATATACAGTTTTTAATATTATCGCACATATATGGGTTTGTCTAGAATTTTGATAGTAATGTGTTGCCCAATTTACAGAAAAACATCGCTATTTACAGCAAATCCATACATGCTTTTCCTGAAATTGTCGTTAGTCATAATTTGTAATAATTTTATAAAAACATTGACAAAATATCAAATTTCAATCAATAAATATACCAGTGTAATCCTTATGAAATATCTCGGAATGGATTTGTGCTATCATACCAACAATTACTGATCTATAGACCAGGCTTCAATTTTTTGTATCTATACATCGTTTTCTGAAAATAAGGGCAATTTGCATTCCTAGAAAACCCAAGCAAAAAGATGATCTCTTGGAGCCCCATATGACTGCAACCGTTTTGAATTCAGAGATTTAGTATTGTTTCTTTATTTTATTGGAAGCAATATCTTGCTTATTTATGGAACGACTTTAGTTGGTTTTTAGGTGGCGGGAAACACGTGTTTTGACTCCAAGATATTTGAAATAGGAACGAAACAACTCATATAAAATCATTCATTTGATGGGAATCACATTTCTATTCATTTTGCTGCCTATTCTGATGCTTTTTCTGGGCTAGTCTAGCATTTAAGTGGCGTTCTGGAAAAGTGACAGTTAGGGTAGAGATATGACCGTATGACCAATATGTGGCATGCATTGTTTAGGACGTCTTTGAACAAGGATATAAAAAGTGGATTCTAGTGAATTTTTACTATGAAATTCTATAGAATGGGCGACAAGGATTGATATGAACTTCGTTTTTATGCAGAAGTTTAAGTTTTATGACTAAAGATTTAATTGAGTTAAAGTGGTCCATATAGGTGGTTCTCAGATTCTAGATGAAATTGATCAATTTAGTTTCCTGAGGATCTTGCATATGCTTTTGTCATTCCAAAGTTAAGTGATGCCTTGTGGTTTTTTTTGCCATTTGCAAAAGTATTCCTTTAGCGCTTTTCTGAATAATCCCTACTGTTATTTTTTTTCTTCTTCTGAGGCCTGTATGTTTGTAGGCACCTAAAAAGGTTTTCGCAGGTGGTTGAATACGTTATTTGGTCTAAGGTGCATTAAAATGAATGCCCCGTTGCCTTCTGCATTTGAAATTCAGCGGTTTTCGCAGTGCTAAAGGTGTGCGTGGGGGCTGAGATATTGACTATTTTGGATTTTCGTGGCTTTAAAGCACTGACATATTTTTACATACTGAATACTAACAAAAATTGGCACTTCTATTTGCTTAAAATAAATTACGGTAGTGCGGCTGTTGTTCTGTGCTCTGAATGCGTAATAACAGGTTAAAGGCTTGGCTTGTGCAAGAAAAAAAACAATGAAAACTTAATTTTAAAGGCAGGGGTACGTCTGTGCTCTCAGCTCGTACACTTCAATAAATTTGCATTTTAATTTAATATGGCAAACGTACGGTGCATAGAAGCCCAGCCATTCAATTAGGCCCATAGGCTTACAGTTTTGCAATATCGAGTTGACTTAGTCGCGTTTTCCACTTTTTCAACATAATTCCCGATAAATTATTAACCATAAGCTCGCATTAATACCTAATTTATGAGCTATAAGCTTTTAGCCCTCTTAGACAGACCAGGAACTCAATGACAGAAACCGTAAGCTTCTTAAAATACAATTATACCAAATGAAAATGTGCAACAGAAGGTTTTTTTTTACTCATTCCTCTGTTTTTATATTAAATCGAATGATTTCCGGGGGTTTTATTCTCATCCAGACAATTACATCACTTGAAACCACCACACACCCCAAAAAAATTGTCTCATAATAATTAACTGGTTTTTGGGAGTTGAGTTGCAAAAGTTATGTCTTTAATTGAAATGTAATACTTACTTAAAAAGTAATTTAAAAATATGAAAAAGTATAAAAATTGATATTTTTAATGTTAGACTTTTTATAGAAATTAGAAATAACATAGTACATCAGAGTAGACATATATGTGTATATTTTGTATTGTTGAAAAACACTGTTAAGTCATGATAATTCTAAAAAACACATGTAAATATTGCTAAGTTTACGTTGTTCATATTACTAGTAATATTTATTATACACAAGGTAATTTTTTTTCAGAGATTGTATTGTCTACAGTTTCATTAGTCAATGCATAACACAGTTTGAATACCGCATCAACGAGCGCCATCTGTAAGCAAATTTTAAAACAAAATCAATAAATCTTAGTTTTTATTGTAGGTTTCATTTTTTACCAAGTCTTAAAAAATAAGTTTTTCTCACTTGAGCATACATATCAGAAATATACATTCTTTTATTTACCAAGCTGAGTTTTATAAATATTTCTTATATTATTGTTTAGGAAGCCCCTATGAGGATGAACTAATTTCTTTCTTTCAATGTAATGAAAACTTTGAAAGTATCCTGCGAATGACTAAGCAAAATTCACACACAAAAAAAAACTGCTAATATATTAATATTAGGATCGATAAAAATCGATTTTTCCAAATTTTTCTTTATTCGAATTGCATTATCTTTTGAGTGAAACTTCGCCCTCCAAAGACAATACGTCCAACAGAAATGTAATTGTCTTCCACATTTGACTTTTGTGTAAATCAAACAATTGGAATGCTTGTTTCCAACCCCATTCCCTCCCCCCAACGCGCTAATTATGCATGAAAGCAATCAAGTATTAAATGTCGATTGCAAACAAAAAGACATTTTGGTTCGCATTAATTAATTCATTTAATTAGTATTGACAAGTCTTAAGCTCTTTTTTTAAGTCATGCAGGCATTAAGGAAAACTTTTGCATTTTTTTTATTTTCTGGTAAGAAACCAAGAGCATAATTGAATTAGGCATGTACGAGCAATTCGTAATTACAATGGTAGACGTTTGTCAGGGAAAGTTGAGCAAACTTAAAATTCCACTTAATCAGGATGTAAGCTTAGACAACGGAACGTTTCAAAAGCAATGCCATAAACATTTCATGTACAAAGACCTCGATATAGACTATATTAAAAAATGACTAACATAGCGGAAAAATTCACTTTATACAACTATGGGAGTGTCGTCCCATTGTTAGTGAACATAATATACTACATAGTATATACATGCACATCAGTCGTAATGTAGGAGATGGTAAATAAGTCAGCAAACTATCTTCGATCATTATCTGCTGTCTTCAAAACAAAGACAGATAGACAGGGATTTTTTCAGTAACGTTATATCATTGTAGCAAGCAATATGGAATAGATTGAACATCAGGCTTTGTTCAAAGATGGCGTCTTCTTAAGTTGTCAGTCCATGTCCTGGCTTGATAAAATTTACTAGGTCTTAATAGCTTCAGGAGAAAAAGTTCTCATACAGTGAGCTTAAGACTTTTGGGTCCTTAAGCAGAAGATTGGCCGGTTTATGCATAGGATTTAGCTTTAAGAAATACTGTGCAAGTCTAAAGAGTGCATCGTTTACAGTGTTGATAAAATGCCAACGTTTTTCTTTGAAAAAAAAAGTGCATCGTATAACCGAGAGTTAGTAGCCCATAAATAAGGGCAGAAGTGAACTGGGGAGATGAAAAAAATTAAGTCCAAATAAAAAAAAAGAAGAAGAAAAAAAAAATAATGGGGATAAATTGGGAGATGAGTATATGCGAATGTAAGAGAGGAGCAAACGAGCCAATTTGCTAGCTCCAAACACTGTAATTTTCATAGTAAATGAGCAAGCCATAAATTGCTAACGCGGATATTAAAGCTGGCACAAATATCTGTCTTCTTTTCACGTAATAATTAGTTGCAGTTCATAATTGGCTCTTATAATTGCCTTATGTGTCTAATTAGAGGAGAAGTTTTTTCTCCTTAAATCTTATTACATTCGAGGCCCTGTGCCAAATGTCTATTGGAAATTAATAAAATTTGCAAAAATGCAAAAATACTACCATTGTTTGGGAATGACCAAACAACCACTTGCATGCTACATTAAAAATTAATGGGCTTTCTGCACGGAATTTAGCAACCCCCAAATGAGTTCACGTTCTAAATTAGGTGCTTTTTTCTTCTTTGTTTCCAACCTAAGAATCTAAAGCAATATAGCGCCACAACTTTCCAATTTAGCTCAAATTTAACTGCTTATAGGATTTATGAAGCATTAGGGTCCTTATTGTTGATCCTCTTCATATATTCTCAAACAAAAAATAACTTCAGGAAATATTTCGTATACCCAATGTAATGTTGCTGAGATCCTGCTTACAATTTCTGTGAATCTCTTGCATTTTCTAAGCCAAATTCTTCCAGAATTTCGTATAATTACTTCTAATTTCCATGCTGACATCATGGGAGACAAGAATGTTATTCTGTAGATCTAAAATTATTTCAAAATTTTCAAAATCCCCAAATCGCACAGAAACTTTTCTTTAATGTGCAAGATTCCGGTTATCTTCGTATATATAGATGTGAATGATGATTCCTGGTCAAGCTGGAAGAGTCCAGGAATTAAAAATGAGCCTTGGTCACTTGGGGAATCCTGCAAAAGAACAGCATTGGTTTGAAATTTCTATGCACAAATTTATGACCGACTCGAAATTGAGTCTTGCCCATATAATAAACAGTAAAGTCAAGCGATAATACAGCTGCTAGTGAGGCATGAAGTTGAATTCTGACCAAGTCAGCACCATATACACACTAGCCAATGGTCGAAAAAAAGCAAAAAAATAAACTGCGGATTCATGGAGTTTCTGAGAAACAATGCCCGCACTTATTTGCTTCCTTGTTTTTTCGGAATTGCTGAGCTTTAGACATGATCCAAGAAGAAGACTTGAAATTTATGAAAAAAAGAATAACGAAGAAGGGCAGAAAGAGTTGTTGGAAATTGAAAGAGGTCATTGGGCATGACATGCTAGAATGATGACCAGAAAAGGGGCATTGAAGGAGTGATGCAAAACTCAAGAGGGCATCTCTGTACAGTATTTTCCAACGTTAAATTGAAAGCTAAGGAATTGCAGCGCCATCTATGGACACGTTTGGAAACTATTGTAAAAAAGCAATGGCGCTCCATGTACAGCGTGGATGACCACCCTCTCCTATCCTGATGGCCTTGCTCCGAAATGAGGTTGTCTTATTGCTGCAAAAATGGATTGATAAGAGGTTAGTCAATGGATTTCTATATGATTATTTGGCTGATTAAGCAGTTAATTAATTAGTTTTCATATTTTCCGGAGATGTACTGTATTTAAAACGAACGTAAGTTTTAATTAAAAGATGAATGGCAATTCGTTAAGGCGTGCAACGCGTTGATGATTAATTAATTGAAATTTAGGTTAGTCGGTGACGTGCTTCATAACACCGATTAATATCAAAGATTAAACGGGACAAAAGAAAAACCAATAATTAATTATAACGAGGGTATCACGAATGTTTTCCAGAAAATAGAAGGGTTTCATAATCTTCTTCATCTTTATCAGCAGACATTTCTCAATACTTACTGATACAAACAACTAAAAACACATTAAGGGAAAGGTTAATCTTAATCTACTGTTAAAGTGATCTTTAATCGGTCTATTCCATGCAAAAAGTTAGCTAAATCGCAATTATCTTTAATAGAGTTGACTCAACAATTAATTAATTCTTATACCCTTGGCACACTTACCTCTGTTTTCGTGGTCCAACCTGCAATTCTGTGTGCAATCATGTTGCATCCAACTTACAGGTGTCACACTGGCTGTGATTCTTGACCTTAGGGACCGTTC
>JAQGBW010000048.1:0-78340 GCA_034698625.1 Julus scanicus | reverse complement strand
TGCATTTTGGTGTCACCCCTTGTGATGGTGTCACCCGGTGCGGTCCGCACCCCCACCACCCCCCTAGTGCCGCCACTGGTATTAACTACTGTATAATCAAATTTTTGAAATACCTAGGCTTTAAAGCTGACATTCTTTGATAACCACCTGTTTACGCAATAATTACTACATAAATTACGGCTGGAGAAGTTACATCTATTTTCAACAAAAACAATTTATTAACACTACAAATAAATAAAGCAATTCAGGTGTAAAGTCTCATCATTTTCACATTTAAACAATATGCTGGCAGTTTAGTTATAGATTTAGTAATATATAGATGGTTTAATAATTGTAAAGCTGCAACGCCCATAATCCCCGTTTCAGTGCTTTCCACCACCAACTCCATTGCCATATCCTCCACTTCCGCCATCGTTTCCGTAGCCGGTGTTTCCATAGTGTTTGGATCCATGTTTGTCAGTCACTGTTGCCTGGAAGCCCCCTGGGTGAGTAGCTGTATAGTCCACCCTTCTCAAACTGCCATCGGCTTCCCGCAAATAGTAAGAACCAGACACTGCATTGCCATGTCCAGTTTCTTGTCTGCCATGAAAATTACCATAGTGGGGAGAGGCAACATCGTGTCCAAAGTCGTAATTGTCGTATCCCTGTACGAAAAGATAAACAAGTCGGTCAAGTCATATTTTACAAACGTGACATGGCTCTGCCTTTTGTAAGATGTAATATTGTTGTTTACACTTTGACTTTGATGGGAATTGACCAATCCATTGTCACTTCCTCCATGGCCGTATCCTCCAGGAAATGCCTTTACTGACATTAAATAGATAGCCATCACCACAGAAACACTTACTGCAAAATTCATCTGCAAAATTTTAAAGTGTTGTATAAATAAATCTTTCACTTGCTAAAGTATAATTCAGCTAGCTTGATGGGATGAATACGTGTAGTCATTACCAATTATGTATATATTAATATAATATTGGTCTGTATTGTGGAGAGTAATATTCTTACCTTGTTGGTTGTGATAGTTGGCTACTGACTGATCTTTGAATTGTTGCTGACGCTTTTATACGTTTTATACATTTTATATAAAATATATAATGGTAATTTAAAAAAATGTTCTTCGCTTATTAGATAAACAGGCCATGACTTCTGAAAGCATTTTTGGTAAATTCTAGTTTTTTATGCTTTCGATGAATGATTATTAAGCAGCCATTGTCTGGGCTCTCTATGGCCATAGTTGCCTTTGAGCCCCTAAACCAACCAACCGAATGATTATTAAACTCCACATTGCACAGAATATGATTGAATGCGGGGTCACCATAAATTTCAACATGTATCAAGTTCAATCAATTACTCATTGCCTCTGAATTTAGACCATATTTTGTTGTACATTATACTGTACTTTCGGACAACCATGCACAATTCTTTTAATTATTATATATCACTAGAACATTAACGATCATTACTATTGAAGCATAGTGAAAACTATTAATCTGCTCAGTTATAGGACTCCAAATACATCCACATTCTTTCAACTAATAGACGTGAAATGCCTTTTTTTAAAGTGTCTGACCTCTTAATGCATTCGCAGACAAACACTGTCCCTGTAAGGCGGCTATCACTACGTACAAGTGAGTATGCCTCATAGCCATACGACGGGCAAAATAGATAAGCACTAATGTAATGTTTTTCAACCTGTCCTGGATAATTTGTGACATTTAACAAAAATCATAAAACGTGTCTGCAATGATTGCAAACGTTACATGCTGTTGCTTCTGGAATTGTTAACTTTGCTCCGAAACACGGATTAGATTTGTAGCTTATTTCACGTAATAATATTCTTTGTATTAGTTTGTTTTTAAGTAATATTTTTAACTATTTAAGATTAAGTTGTCTTCAAAATTTCTGTGAGATAATCTGGTGACATATCTAATGCTAATATGTAAAAAACTGTTGTCTCACCGAACTTTACAATTTGCGTACACTTAATCTACAATCTTTATTTTAGTCTCCCTCATTGTCTTCTGGTATATGAAATTAAGTATGTATTCGCATATAAAGACTAGCAATTTTCATTCTGAGAATTTAAAATGTGCTATTCAATCTTTTGAGAAAGTTTGATCAGGCGAAAACGTTTCATAAAACAATGTCCTCTTTGTGCTTCCCACGCTCTAAGAACTTCAAACTTTGAAATCTTTTCAATTAAATTAAGTTTTGCAAGACGTGTTATGCCATGTGTTAGTTTTTTAGCCTACTAATGGCAAATATGGGTTACTTATTCGGGATAAAGTGAACTATAAATTTAAGAGATGACAATATGCCAACTTTAATCTCCTGTGAAGAATAACTTTATTTTAGAATTTCTTTTAGTAATAAACTCGTTTTCGTAAATGAAGAGGTCTATGTAAAACCTAATTACTGAATGGACAACGTGAAAATCTAAAAATATATGTTAATGTAAACTTGTTTTCCAGCCAACTCAGGAAATGCATTGTACATTTTTAATGAAAATTTATCGACTTTTTTATTTTTTACTGCAGAAAATATCATGTTAGGCACTGTGAATTAATGTATTTTTCAAGAATTAGATGTAGAATAATAGGCCAAGGTAAGCCGTTGAAATGAAACTCGTCTTTGAAGCTAGAAATATACCATTAGTGGTTGAAATGGAACATATTAAGGCATATTAAACATAATATTAAAATATGATTATACGTGTTAAACATGTAATTGATGCACGTTATAAAATAAGAATTAGATAAACGTTTTGCGAATAATGCTTTATGAAGGAATATAGGATCATGGTATACATCTGAGGTATTTCAACCAAATTAATTTCATAATACTACAATAATTGAAACTATTTTCATTTTCAAGGTGTTCTTGAAATTACATCAAATAATCTATCGCTAGATAAATATAGTTCATTATTTGAATTATAACATCTTCAAGCAAATAAAGTGGAATGCATACATAAAATTATCTATAAAACAATGTTTTATTTTCATGTCATGCAGAATAAATACCACGATACAAAACAATGATATAAATACGTCTTAAGGTTGATACAATACAAATCATTTAAACAGCATAATTCCTTCAAAAATGCTAATATTTCTATTGTTTCCTTATGGCTAACATTAATAACATATCGTAAGAGAATTTTTCGTATTGCTTATGGTAAGCTCTTTGGAAATTCCACTCAACATAAAACTCCCATTAAGGAATTACGTTGAAGGAATTTTGCTGGAATAATTTATCTAACAAAAAGGGACAGACAGAACTAACAAAAACAAGGAACAAATAATGCGGAAAGTAATTCGTGCTTTGGTCACATTAAAAATTCTTGGCAATAAGTGGAAAGGCTTAATAGCCACCGCCTCCATAACCACCTCCGCCACCACCACCGCTGCCGCCACCTCCGTATCCACCACCTCCGCCTCCGTGACCACCACCACCGCCTCCGTGGCCACCACCACCACCTCCACCTCCTCCTCCTCCTCCGTAGCCAGTGTTACCATAGTGCTTGGTTCCATGTTTGTCTGTCACTGTAGCTTGGAAGCCCCCTGGGTGAGTGGCAGTGTAATCTACCCTCCTCAGGCTGCCATCAGCTTCTTGTAAATAGTATGATCCAGACACAGCATTGCCATGTCCAGTTTCCTTTCTACCATGGTAATTGCCATAATGTGGGGAGGCAACATCATGTCCAAAGTCGTAATTGTCATAGCCCTGGACAAAAAAAATAAGATATTACATTGTGACTTAAGTTTCCATTGTTATATTCCATTAGTCTTATATTAGTTAAGTATGCTGTAAGCGTTCGTGTATGTATCAACTAGTATCATTGCCATCGTTCTTAGACTCACAGAATGCAATCAGACATGTTGGTTAAAAACTGCTAATTGGTTCCATATTGTATACTTCAAGTTATATATTTGAACGGTCCCGAACTAAATTTATGGTAAATTTATTAACTAATACGTTTCTTACGCTTCGACTTTGATAGGAGTTGACCAGCCCATTTCCACCGCCATGACCACCGCCTCCACCACCTCCACCGTAGCCACCGCCACCACCTCCGTGACCGCCACCACCTCCTCCGTATCCACCTCCACCACCTCCGTGACCGCCGCCGCCACCACCGCCTCCGTAACCACCACCGCCACCACCGTATCCTCCTGGCATGGCCCTTACTGCAGCCAGCGAAATGGCCACCACCAAAGAAAGGCAAATGGCGGAATTCATCTGGAAATGAGAAGACAAGGTAGGAAATATAACTCCAGCTGTTTTGCTTGTGGATGGATATACCAACTTATCCAGCGTTGATTTTCTTAATCGAGGAGCTGACTTACCTTGTCAGTTGTGATGCTGACTGTTGTATGTCTTTGGTTTGTGAGATTCTACCTTATATACTTCATCTAAAATGTCTCATTTTACTAATCTACTTTAAAAAAATGCTTATCGCCTATTAGATAAATAGGCCACGATTTCCAATAACATTAGTTTAATTCCTATTTATTGTGCTTTAGGAAAATGACTCATTAATTACCCATGATAAAGATAATGATGCTCTATTAAGCATAATGCACTTTCACTGGAAAGACGTAAAGGTGGTAATCCAAGCATGATTTTTAGGTAATTTGTAAACAAAGTATAGTGTTGAAGATTTACGTAAAGGGGGAGAAATCAAGTTTATTTTGTTTTACAAAACATAAAAATGTATTTGACACAAATTTCTTGGAGATTTATTTGTTGCAAACTTTATTTTGATATATTGTTGAGAAGGAAAAAATAGCAGATGTGGGCAGCATGAAGTCTTAATGCCTAAGGATTAATTGGCTATTTGTTTTAGTTGTGTGCTAGTCATAGAAGCGTGATACCTACCTACCTATAATCTCATGTGGTTAGATGGATAAATTCTTGCCTGAATTAAGCCATATCTAAGCATCCATAGACTGCAGTCAAGCATTACTTTCAAATAAGTAGTCCGTTAAGGAAAGGGTGGAGTATGAAGGCGTATTTAGTAATAGAGATGTATAACAGATGAAAAGGCAGACTTAATCTACATAAAATTGTGGATTTTTACTTAATTTATGCAACTGCAATGTTTATATAAATTTGTCTGAATCGTATTATTTTTAAGTGTTTTTATCCTTATTATGAATGAAACTAAGAGGCTAAAAATGCAAATTTAATATGACCAACTTAACCCTAGCTTCCACTAAGTGAGAATTGAATTAAGACACCCTGTACTAGAGCTTTTCCATCTTCCATCACGTCTACACTCACGTAGGTGTCCTGCAAAAATTTTCAAGAAAAAAATCATTTGATCAGTATCAGAAAGATTCATTAAAATAATATTTGTTCGCTTAGTTGTGGCATTTTTCGACATACATGTCCACGGGCCACATAGATCCACCAATCAGCAGGTTTATATAAAAATATCCCAACATCTGCCTTGAAACAACTGCGAAAAAAAGTGGAACTGAAGCAAGGATCTCGAGTAAAATTTTAGTTGTTTAAATAAAATAGTCGCCTTTGCTAAACAATTGTCACATGTCTGCTGGCTTTTCAGACATTTGCTCACATCGGACTTCACCAAATTATAACTCAGCTGCTTCCATTTTAATTTTGCAATAACGCGAGTGCCTTCATCATGCGTTATTGCGAAATTAAAATGGAAGCAGTGGATAATGAAGGCACTTTGGAGATGAGAAAAATTCATCTCGAAAATCTGTATAATATTATAAAATGTATCATATTATGATACAGATTTTCGAGATGTATTTTTCTCGTCCCCTGAGTGCCTTCAGTATCCCCTACAAGCATTTAATTGACTCGTCAAGTTTACTTTCATTCAAACACAAGTAGCTTTTGAATCGTTCCACTTTTTTCTAATTATACTTGCCCTCTAACATTCCTCAATGTCTAAAAACGTCCTGGTAGGAATAATACAGAATGCAAGTGGCTGGTTGCCCATCACGTCCAGCTCTTCCAGATTCCCAGTAATATTCTTCGATGGATTTTGGGAGCGAATAATGGATCGCAGACGAATGGGACATCAGGTTTATCGATGCCCATCCCAAAGGCAATAGTAGCACAAATAACGTAGTTGTAAAATACGTTAGAGATAATAATTTGCGAAATCAAAAGTGAAGCCAATGCACAAAAAATAGTTAACTGCATAAAAATTCAGAAAACGTTATAGCAAAGGGCCACATTGGGATAAAAAAATTATGCATTCTTTACCTTGACCTTATTATTCAGCCAATCTTCTTATCATGCAGGTTCGTCTGATCCACAAAGAAGACACAATTGTGACACCATTGCGTCTTGATTCTTTGGGCATCAGATAAACCTGCCTGATAAGAAGCTGCCAAGAATTGCTAGTCTTCAAATTGGCAACAGTGTCACATTCGTTTCTGAAAATTAAATAAATTCAAAAATGAAGCAAAGTTTTCATACCTTGCCAAAAGTAACTAAAAGGAAATTATAAAAACCAACATTCAACAAGATGCCTAACAACTGTAACAAATGACCTTTGGGATTGTGAAACTAAACAGTATGACAAATGCTCGTATATCCAGTCATATATGCCAGTTAAATAATCATTTTGTTAAATTTAGTTTATTTGAAATTAATTTGCTGTTTTTGCTGCCACTGTATTTGGAGTTGTAAAATGTAGATGTTTACTTTGGTATTCTGTCGAGGAAGCTTTTATAATATCATCAAATGGTTAATTGAGGGTTACGTTGACTACAGTAGACAATTCCAGAATTTCTTGAATACTTTTTATTTACAAGATCAATACTGTCCTTTGATAGTGACTTGCCTTTCTTCAGAAGGACAAAATATTTCAGATTCGGGCGATTGAAACTGCAGAAACCTAAGTGATACAATTTCCCTAATTCTACTAAAAAAAATCACCTTTTCTGGCGTAACATAAAGCAGTTTTATAGATGGGGTCTTTAATGATAATTGATGATAAATTTGGTCAGCTTTAGATGTTGTGTTATCCCCTGATAAATGAGCAGCAGGTATCTGTGATACTGCTGCTCATTTATCAGGGGATATCGGTATATCTAAAGCTGACCAAATTATGATGCGAAAAACACAATTATACCGGATAATTATCATGCAGGGTGTCCAGGAAATTTGCTGGGAAAAATTTAAGCACATTTCAATGCCCCCTTCCAAGACCAAATACTTCTCGGACAAAAATTCCATCATAAACTGATGTACAACACAAATTTCCAGCATAATTCCCGATCTTTCCAGGGCGATACAAAATCGAGCACAGTTTCTCAATTTTCAAAATTACTAGACATTATGTTATGCTTACTTTTCTCAAATTTGGCAGCTATCAAGTTACTCAGCCCTAAATAAGAAACTTTATTTCCAAAGCCGTAATAAATTTTTCCACCCACTATAATAAAGCAATCTTTATCGTGTCACATCAGTATGATCTACAGTATTTTAGTATAAGTTGCTTACTTATTAGAAATTTGTGTATATAAATAATTTTTAAAAAGTAATTATGGACACGAGCCAGGAATTGTCATAGTTTTGCCAATTTCGAATGGCTTATGCGGGTTTTCATGGTTTTTTTCAGGCCAGATACACTCTATTATTCTGATATATTGTGGTCACTTCCCAAGTTCCCAATATTCTAAATTCCATAAATTCGAAATGATGACCATTGCCTCGGGAAGTGGTGCATTAAAGCCCTCCTTCTCTAATTATAGAGGTATTTGGTTATAAACAATTTATACCTCAATTGCACAAAATCAAAAATTATCATTTTTTCTCCTAGGAAACTGAGATCAACAAAAATATATTTAAATAGGATGATGTTATTTGGAAATTGTGCGCTTATTGCCGTATCTTGGTATCCGCTTAAGATCTAATGGCTCGTTCCAAGACCACCTCTCTGTCCTTACAGCAAAAATTACCACTAAGTCAAAGCAATATATGCATTTCAAACAAAAACCAGACTGAACCACATATGTACCCATACAAAAATAAAATCAATCCTGGAAACCACTTTAACATACAATGCAGTCTTTTGGGTGTGGGTGGAGACCTACTGTTTGGTTGCACCTTTGCTATGGCTTCTGTACAGAATATCTATAGTGGTAGCAACAATATAAAACAAGCCCTCACCACCACCATCCATCAACTCATCAAACACCGATTCCTCAAACTAAGAAGTAGTACAAAGCCCACATCCCCTCTAAGCTCTACTGTCCATCTTATATATGTCAGGTTTAGCATCTCCAGTAAGGGCCAACTTAAGGTATTCCTAACATAAGAAGGAATTGGGATGCTACCTTGTGTACTAACAAATACTACATTATCTTGAAATAACTTCTGCAATCATGTCAAAAATGCACTATTAACTCCATACGCCATGACGGGCTTAAGCCTGTAAGCCAGTACGAATGTCGCATGTTTTGTATTTTCGCTAAGGTCGTCAACTTTCATCTCAGGAATAAAAACTAACTTCTATTGCTAAAACAGGCAAGCCAATATATAATGGTTCCTATATGCATTGATTATTCTTCATGTACATATCAAACATATATACGTAAAAACCATGCAATTTGTCGTTTTTTTAAATAAATCATAGTTAAGATTTCTTTTAAAAAATCAACATCTACGAGTAGTTTGAGGTACTGATAAGCTTAATTTATTGAAACTTTTCAAATTTTTAGATATTTAATTTCTGAATTTATTCACCATTTTCATGTTGTCCAACTACTTTATGGCGCCACTGTAATGCAATTGGAATACCCTGCAAGCGATCATGGTGTAGTAATTTCTTCACCCTTTAACTCCGAAAGAGTTATTTATGACCTCCATGCAGTTATGAAACAATACCCATCATCACGAAGCAATATCGCGAGTTTTAGGCCAAAGAATTGCAGAAAATAGCCCTCTCACGAGTTTTTTTTTACATGGACCCATTTCTTATGTTGCAGACTGATCCAGAATTGAAAAATCGCTGTTATTGCTTTACCTATTGAGACGTGCTGTATTATTTATGTGTTATACAGGTAGAATCGGCTATCCAAAATAGAATAATGTAATTAATGAAGACTGGGTTCAGAGGTGAAACTATGTTGGATTAAATTAGTTGGTCAATTGTTTCGTGCCTCCTGGTCAACTAAGCCCTCAATGGCGTTTTAGCAAAGGAGTGTCCAACCTTTTTTAGCAGCGGACCACAGGTCATCACACAAATTGACCAGTAGGCCAGCATTTCCCTTGCCATCCGCTCACATTTTATACTCCAATACCAATAAAATATTATTCAATTTACAGAGTAATGTACAGCTTATGCTGTACATGTCTGGCCATAGTCAACTTTAAATATAAAAGTAGGGCTTTTAGGGTTGTAAGCGAGTTTTGGAAGGTTAGACACCAGTGTAATAAATTTAGCATATACCATTTTAGCGCACTTATTCCTAGATTTAAGCTGAAATTATGACTTTTTAAAAAATATATGCAAATAACATTCGTCTAAAAATGAATAAAATGTGGAATTTTGAATAATTGCCAGCCAGGTGTTCACGTGAGTTTAAACTAGGCGATGAGAATTCATTTTGTTGAAAATTGCAGTACGATAATAACAATTTTAGTTCGAAGTTTATTTGCTTAATTTTTGGGAGCACCTTATTTTTTTATTCCTAAATTGATTGATGTTTCGATAATTTTTGCGCTAATACTTGATTATGAACGTGACCGGCAAATTTGTGTGTTACATAAGGTACTGATCATGGAATTAATCCAATAACTAACGACAGTGGTTCAATTACTGTTAGTCGTTGAAAAGTGTTCCTAGTTTCCACATATTTATTTGAAAATGGAAATTATTTTAGTTAGTCATGGAAACTAACATATTCTGCTAATAACTGCAAGTGATTTTCGCCAATTATTGTGCACGGCTATCGTTTCAAGTATTCCTATTCCTCCTGCTATTTATACGTAAAGTTCAAGTCCTAATTGATTTAGATTCCCAGACATAGTCAATGGTAAAAGAAAACAGGTCTTACCTAAAAAAAAGAAAAATTCTATTTTCTTTAATTTTTTATTATCGGTTTTTGGATTTCTGCAAGGGCCTCATTATGTGCAATTTTATGGTTTTCCCACAAAGGAACAATACACAATTGCTGACCGAGATTCCAAGTTAGCTATGATAAAACTATTTATTATTGACATCATTTATTCTAATGCATGTTTTTCCTATGTAACAAAATGAGTATTTAACTAACCATCTACTGAGATTATATTCATAGGGGGTTGTACATTCGAAAAAGGAGATGTAAAAACACGAAAGTAAAGAAGGACGATGTGTGTTGCACTGATCCGTGTCGCAACTGTTTCACGCTTTGGCAAAAACATTACAATTTATAGCGAACTTCATGAGAAATATGTTACACGTGAATGCTTTAAAAATAATCCCCCTTTTTATTTAAGGATTTAACCCCCTTCTTGTTTAAAGCAGGGGGCGTTACTTACACCTTCTACTGTTGATATATAAACACTTGCCTGGAAAGTACTTTGCTTTTTGGAGCACTGATTTTAAGGGAGCACGTTTCAGAGAACAGTATTCGTGGATTATGATAGGAATTTTCCTCTTACTTATTATTTACTATAAACATTTCATAATGGAAAATGTATTTATGGGGCATAATTTTAACAAAGTTAATTTCAGGTTAGTTTTAGTAACATGTTTTAAGTGCTATGCAAAACTTGTGGGTGGCACTTTTTAAAAAAAACAATTTGAATTCGTTGGGGGAAAAAAGGTACACAGTACATAAAGGCTTTAGAATTTGCGTCCTTTTTACTTGTACAACGGTTGTATAGTATCTTAATTAAAGGTTTTAAATGTATGTCGTAAGGTTTATTCTCAAATATTTTGCCTCAGTATGTCTTTTTTTCATTTTAGAATTAGCCATATATAATTAGCGATAAGCTAAATTTATACAAAACTTACATATATAAATAAAGCATAATTTGTTCGTAGCATAATATCATGCTACTCTCATACAGTGTAACATATCAGACTATTACCATAGTTAAAATATTAAGTTTTATGAGATAGTATACACCTTATATGGTGTGTTGAATCTGAAAACAATAAAAATAATTTATAATTGACATTAAGTCAATTTTTTTTTCAATTATTATTTGAAAACTAACGCTACTCAATGTAATACTGGACAAAAGATAAGAAATAATACACGGAGTCGCTTTGTCTGCAATTTCCTTTGAATACATGGTGGATTTGGCAAGTGAACATTTTGTATTGTCCATTTCATGTTTTTTTTTTAAGTGAAGGGAAATATTTAATATAAATAGGAAACGTGTTTTTCGTGAAAGTGAAGTGGCATGATGCACTGTTCAAGTTCGAAACCGGACCTAGTTTCTTCCATCACCTTTCACTTGCACTTTATAAATTTTGTTTTGTAACGAATCCGTGGCATAAAAAACCATAATTGATAGCCAAGAGTGTATGACACTAGAAGGTGACTATAAGTATAGCAAAGGTAACAATTTCCCCCTTACCGTCGGTGACCTCGTAGCTTGTAAGCTGTTGGTCAGAGGGCATAATACAAAGATATCCGCTGGGTTTTCTGCTAAAATTTAATAACTACAGTATACGCAAACTCTCTCGCATTATTATACTTAATGGGCATATAAGTGGCATCTGTAGCCTACATGCTATCATCACAATAGGTAGACCTACTTCTTGGAAATTACTGATTTAATTCATTTCATTATTAATAGAGGGCCTACTTTCCTTTGAAGGGTGCTTGCATTTTCTATAAAGGAATCAAGGTTTTTCTCGTGTTACTCGAAGGGGTTGTATGGGTTAGAAGATGGAATGCACAAACGGTAATTGTTTGCTTTGTTTGGGATGTTTTAACTGTAGCCAAACTGGAGACCTCAGCTTTATTTATGAATACCTTTTCAGGTGTTTGCAAAGAATTTACTAGCTTATCTGATTTTTCTGTTGCGATCAGTGAAAAATGTTGCTTGAGATTCTGAACAAATCTAAATTTATGTCGCGGGGCATTTTCAGGTCCAAGTTTCAATATACTGGATATGTTTGAAAAAGAATGTTTTTCAAAATTTGAATTTGTCTTATATTTCTGTCTTGTGGTTTGAACCATATGCGTGATTTGACCTAAAACATTAATTTGAATTTGAAAATAAATTGCCAACTCCTTCTAAAGTAACCTTTGGGACCATCCCTTATCTTGATTTGCCCCAAAGGTCATAATTGTACATCCCTAAACTAGGTGCACTGTAGGTGGTGGTTTTAAAAGTACTTTGTAGTTGCGATTTCTTTAATTTCTCATCTTGTAAGACTAACATTCACATGCCTTTGACCGATTTACCAATGTTTCTGAGAAATACAGTAGTGAATGCAATTTGGTGGTTATGCGTAACTGCTATTTATTCACCATTTTTAGTTTGCTTATCTATATTTGATTGCCAACCACATTTTTAGATGTATTCATTTTGAATTTATACAATGGATACAAGATTAACATATGCAAATTTTACAATAAATAAATACATGCAAATATGTTGTGTACATGCTACAAAAATATGTCTGAAATATTTAACCCTGCTATACACCATTTTCTGTTGTCCTCATTCAAATTCACGCCATAATGTAAATGAATTATTTGCCAATTTAACATTTTAAGACAATAATAAACTTTCTATTTCTGCTTGCTTTTGATCTGTGTTCAGAACTTAAGAAGTCAATAAAGCTAATTGTGCATTATGTCAATTAAGAATTAAATTGCATACTGCTATAAATGAAATGTTTTTCTAGTTACGTCGTGCAGTGCTGTAACATATGGTGATACACCTTATTTTATGACATCACAAAGATTTCCACACTATACCACTTGTTCGACTTTGATGAATTGCATGGCTTAGAAATCTAATGGACGAAGTTGACTTTTAACCATGCACGCTGTTTACTGTTAATGAATTGTTTCGAGGAAGTAAACTTAATTTCCTCTATTTACTTAAGCAGTGACATTTGAAGTGCCTACAGTAGTTGATTTGGAAAACAAGGGTCAACAACATTTAATGAATGTATGATGCACTTAACGGTCTTCCACGTCTTGTGCACATGACATGATACTAATTTGCGCATTTGGAATTATAATCACAACAACAAGAAATCCTTTTTATTATCTCAATGCTTAATATAATAGGAATATTTTATGCAGACGTCGTATTCCTAACAACATTTATGTTACTGGTCAAACAGTTGTCTTTATCTTATGCATACATTGTTTTCTACACAGCGAAGATGGTTGAACAATTTTCGTATTCTAATTCACATTCCGAACAACTGAACATGATAAAATAAGGAATTTTTAGCTCTGAAAATCTAAGTTTCGAGGTTGCGTTTAAAAATGCGGAAATTGGCGTTTTTTGTATGTAATAAAAATATCATTTTTTATTTTTTTTTATTCAAAAACTGGATCTGTGTTAGATTTACTTGCTAGACAAGTTGTAAAATTACAATTTCATCCACAGTAATAAAATATGTATAATATTGCTAAAACTTATTATATTATCTAAACTATGTTTAAAGTTTAGCTTTTGAGAACACTTGTTTTTATAAACGTGTTTTTCTCTTGTATTTTGCTTTAAGTTTATATGCTATAGAAATTTTATATAATTTATTATTTTTTTTTTCTAGAGAAATAATATTTGCTGTTCTCGCTCAACGACATTTCAATACCCTGAATATGAATAAAAAATTCTGAAAAAAAACTGGTTTGCACGATGATTTTAACATATACAATGTATGTATGCAGTTGCATGATTATTTTTATACAGTACAAATTTACACAGAAGTATATTAACAGCAGCTTCTGAAGAATATTCATTAATTGATAATAAAAATCAACGTTTTTATTTGCGATAATACTTCATCTACTTTGAAAAAATTGATATACAAAATACTATTAACACATATCTAAGTATGCAACTATTCTCAGTTCAAATTTTACTTTTGAACTAATTTAAAATCGGCGAGCTTTGTTTATATATATATATTTTTTGTTTTAATCTCAAATTTAATCGTAAATTTATTTGTGAGGACTAACACTAACGTAATCCTTTTTAATTATATCTCTGCTTGCCTTAAATTGTAATATATGTACATAAATGTATTTATATATTACTATTAATTACATTTAAAAGCAATTTCGCAATGGCCTTTCGGTTAACTACCTTTTGTACCACATCGTATTTTTTCTTTTTCTACTTTAAATACTTAGATACACACTACCAAATTATCAAATGACTATTATTGTTTTAATGTTTTTTATTTATTGGTATGGCAAATTGCAGCTATTTTTAAGTTTAGGATTATTTAGACATGATTCATACAGGATATATCGTATACATTCCAATTTTCATATTTGTTGCTTAGGTGTTTGGCCTGAATATCAGTGGTCAGCACTATTTTCGTCTATAAAAAGATTATTTATAAGCCCTCAACTGATTCAGTAGCTTACTGTCCATTGAAACTAGGATATGTTAGTTTACCATGAGTTTTTTCTCGATGTATTCCGTGCCGATTTTTTTAACAGTGCCATGATACTATATGTCTGAAACACAATAGAGGTTTATGTGTACAATCCCACTTTTGATTTTTTTTTTCAATTTCCTTTCAGGTTTTTGTAAATTGTTAAGGGGAAAACCTTTGATTCGGCCCATTTATCATTTCACTTAAAAACAACCGGCTCCATTTATCTTACGTTAAATGCCATTTCATGCTAATTATATCTTCGTAACACGAAATTCTCGTTATAAAGTCAATTCCACTTAAAAAAGTGTTGCTAATCGCCCTACATCCCCCATTTAAGCTACTATTCTCACTTGGACACAATGACAATGATGGTAAGGTTAACATCGCCAACATTCAGCTGTAGCCTTAAGCTGGGTTCTCACGATTATTAAGGCGATCTAAAATCTGGCCCTCAAAACTAGTGCTGTTACATATCCGTTTTTTAAGGTTTTCGCAGAGGTACGAGTATTCAACCTAGTTATCAACAAACTGGGAAAATGGTTTATGTGAAGTGTTACGCATTGTTGCATTATGAGAAAATTGTTTATGAAAGTATCAGATTATTTTTTGGACATTATTAATTTCGTGAAAATATTAGGCTATAACTTTTAATTTTTGATATAGTTAGTTTATTATCTTGTAATTACATTAACAATAGATTTCAGTTTACACGTGGTACAGGGTGTGTAACTGCTGAAGATCACATAAACTGCACTATATAAAAATTTATGTACTTCATAAAACACATCTTGAAAATTAAGGTCATCTTATCATTCTTATCATTCTTTCTAATAAGTATAACACTTGTTTATTGCATTCTATTGTTGGTATATGCAAAATCATGTATGTAAATATTTATTTTATACTTGTATTATATATTCGTATAATATTCATTTTGTTTAAATAATTATCATAGGAGTAAAGTTATTTTCCTTGAAATGAAAGCGAATTGAGCATTAAGCGGTTTATCAGCTTCTCATTTTTTAGTTTTCTAAAGCTTCATTTGTGCCAAATTTTATGACATTATTCAATGTGATGTTATTGCACATTGTATGTTTGAAATTTTAATAAGAAATCTACGTATTTCACGTTATGGAACTGGTTCACATATATCATGTAAAGTTGGTTTGATACTATTAACCTAAAAACCGAAGACCGTGGAAAAGTTGGGATAAATCTCATTTTAAAATGAAATTGAATCCACAAATGTGATAATTTATTTAGAAATATACAGGGTCTGTTGAACACGATATAAAATGGGTAGATATGTATACATTTTATCGATTAAGATATCGCGTTTGACTTAAACAAATCGAAAATCTTAAAAAAAAAAAAAAAAAACGAACGTGGTGAATTTTGGTAAAAAGCGTTTAACTTAAATGTTAAATGGTATTCATTTGCGTAGATATGTTTCATCTAAATCTTGGAATTTGTGAAGCGTGCACACTTTATATTTCTGGTATGGTCTGAAAGTTTTCCTAGAACATTCCTCGGAATTTAGTCGTTGGCTGCCACACATTTGTAAATCATCTTTATGACACATTCAGAAAGTTTACCCATGAGATTTCTATTGCCATTCCTAGACCCACCATACTTACAGAATTTGTTTCAAAAACAGCAATCTCATCACACATAAATTATTGGCCCACCATATTCATTATTGTCAACACTCCATTTGTAAATAATTCACGTAAAGGTTCAAATACCGTTTAATTCATATAAATTCCCATTCTTAGCCACATTTAAACATTTCAAATGCCAGTTGTAAGTGAAATATGAGTACTTCCTGGCAATTTTTAAGTATCTGGAAGCTGTGCCTGCGTGCAATACTAAAAAATAAGTCCTACTGACACATTGACTATGACCATTTTAGTGTTTCTGGTAAAAAAAAGGGTCGAGGATGGACTGCATTGCTTAAAGTATCTGCTATGGGTCAGCAGTTAACAACATTGTACGTTTATGATTTTTTCGAGTTTACGATTAATTATCACGCTTTCCATGAGGTAGGAAAAGAACATTTCGTTGTTGCAAATGGGAAACGAATTTGGTATTCGACATACTTGTTAGAAAAAAAATTCCTAAAATGTCCGATGTTTTACTTTTTAGTTTTTGAGTTCCAGAATGGCATTGCTAGAATATAAGAAAATACAGTTTCTTAATTTGTTTTATGAAATTGTTTTTTTTCCCTTTTCTTCTTCAGCTGCTTACATTTTTTCCCTAACATGCTTTTTAAAGTTCATATTCATTGTGGCTAATGCTCTAAAATGCATTTCATACATTACTGATTATCTAGGCCACAGTTCATAGCAAGTGCCACCTGCACATCTATAGTCTTTTGCCTTGCAACGGTACTTTTTTAATAAACTTCCCCACAAACGATTTATGCCAGAATTGATGTAAAGTGCAATAAAGGTTCAAGCTTAAAATTAAGCGTAGGTTAGTTAAGAATTAATTATTGAAAATAATCCAATAGAAAAACTTCTGTTATTTAATTATACAATGTAGTCTACATTAGTTTAATTTATAGATCATCGTCATTAACATCACAGACCAATTAGGGCTCAACGTTCGTTGGTTGGATCTTATGTTTTAAAAATATAACTATTTTATTAACGGATATATTAATGTTCAGTATGATTTCTCTCGGATTTTGGTTGTTTTAATGATGACAATTAAAGTAAATTTATTTCATCTTCATTAATTTTGTATAATTAATGGCTGGATTTCTTATAGTATATTACGACTTGATTTATTTCTGTACTCATGTTCATCTACACTTAATTTAATGAGATAAGCCTACATGTGCAATTTATCTCCTCCTCCCTTCAAAAATGTTAATTGTGCCTCCAACTTGCTATCCTTTGTTTATGTAAGTTACATAAAATAAATAACAGGTGAAGTTTATATATTTACGGTGCCGTAAATATTTAAAATTCTACTATGATTTTATTATGACTTCGTAGTCGTAGCAAATATGAAAACCTTTGAAAATCACTAATATAAATTTTGCACTGCAGCCAACGTCAACGTTCACTTTAAACAACGTATTACTTGATTGCGATTGAGTTTTTTTTGCTTTAAAAATTAATGAAAATTTCGGTATGCTTATTTTTTGTGTGATTTTCCACAAAATAACCAAAACGTTACGTAATGTATACAGTATAATTCCATTCTGCATGTTTAAGAAACTTAAAAACTATTTTTGTTGTTGCTATATGTATATTTTAAAATTTATTAAATATGATTATAGGGTCTGCTGTAATTCATTGGATTTTTCAGCTACCTGCAAAACAAGATCACGAATACATAGGTGTGTAAGTTTTGCATGAAAACAGTCAGTAAAATGCCGTTTAACTGTGTTGAATTTTAACATAGTAATTATTGTTTATTCACTGCATTCTGCTCTAAACAGGGGCACCATTTTAAAGCGATGACTATTGATATTCATCACACTTAACTAAAATGCGTTTGTTGTACCAGGAAATCGTTAATGTTTTAAGTGGTGTTAACAATTGCAGCTGTAATGCATTGCATAATGCAGTATTACTAACTATATAGCAGAATTTCCTTCATCATTGGGTTCATGCAGTTTCTTGCATGTACCATCCAAATTAATCCCCTGTTGCGCACACGTCTTCTGTGGTTTTCCACATTTTCAGCTATGGTTATTATTCAGTGAACTTTTAAACAGATAGGGGGCATCACTTATACCTATGCAAGAACTCCAACCTCGTACATATTCTTTGACACCAAATTTTATCTGATACAACTGCTATAATATTTCAATTGTAATGGAAATTTGGACATCTCCTTTTCCTCTGCTGAATAGTCATTAAAAGAGAACAAAGAATTTCGGAGTATCTCTGTTAACAAGTTAAAACATTTTAATAGTGATATTTCAGCTAGTGATCACATGTATTGAGATAAGAAGTGTTTTAATTATTTTGAAAATATCTTCAAGTTCAGCCACATTAACATATTTTTATTTTAAAACAGTGAAGAAGTTAAAGACTGCAATGCTAAAACGGTAGTTCTTCGATATTTTAACGTCATAAATCAGTAAATCTTACTTATAATTAACAAGAATATTCTTTCTTTTACTATAGGTCAAAGTCGTTTAAAAAAGCTTTGATTTCCTAGTTGCTTTAATAACTGCTATGCTATGTTATTTCATTTGGCTAGAAGTTTGCATTTTTAGATGGTTTTTTTATAAAGTTATGTATGATATAAATTTTAAATAAAGCATAAACAACTTTAAAATTGATCATAAGTTTTACTTTTCAGGTACTAATTTTAAAATATGGTATCATTGTCCCAATGAAGGCGTCTGCATGTTTCAAAAGCGTCTCATTTCTTATACACAATTTAGGTCAGTGAAGGTTATATCAGATTTTGAAGATTTTTCAGCAGAAAACTCCATGACATTATGAGATTACATCTGTGAGTCAGGGGTGAATAAACCTGAATAAATGATCCTTATTGCTCTATAAGTAAAGCGATAAATAATGAAAAATTGCGAGATTAGTGTCAAATCTAGCACTGTATAGTTTGCTCACCTTTTTTGAGAAGATGAAGTCTAGTATTATGTAAATGTCACTTCATATGGGTGGACCGACACTTATTTCCATAAGTACTACTTGAAGTTATGATTATGCATTGTCAATTTTGGATAACATTACATGAATTTTTGATATACTTCTCTTTAAAGTTTGCATTCTATTGAGAATGCACTCGAATGGCGTATGGACTTAATTACGTTTCAAGTTAACAATGGGTAATCGAGCTACTTTGGCGCCCCATTTATTAAAAAACTTGTTCTTAACATATCAATTCATCTTCATCTTGTAAATCCAAACGCAGATCACTATACTATGATCGATAAACCTTATTATTAAAGCGAGCAGTCTCTTTGTAAATTTTGTATTTTTGTTATCAGTCAATCAAATTGATTTATTTTATGCCTCATGAAATGTTGAACTGAATTAAGTATTCGGCTATGTAGAAACATAGGAAGTTATATAAACTAAAAATTTAGTAAATGAATTTTGCACTTGAAATTTTAACTTTTTAGTTAATCAATCATGACAATAAAAAAGTTTATTGTAATTTCAGATAAGTTTTAGTGTAATTTTATTTTAAATCTTGTTGGTCTGGGGCAGCTGTAACATTTCCAGGAAATTTGCTCAGATGATTTTACGTTTACTTCAGGTAATCTAAATCTACCATGACAATGTTCATTTTGAATAGCAACTGAGCAATTTTCCTATTAAACAACATAACAATTTTTGAGCTTTTGGTGAATTACCAATGCAGATTTTACAGAGTTTGTCTTAATTTACAAACTGCATAATTCATAAAGAACCTGCGGTGGTGTCCTCAATTGCCAACACATTAGGTTTTTTTTTCAACTTTAGAAGTTCTTACTTTTTAGTTAATTATAAATTGGCGATTGTATATAATGTTTATGAATTGTAACGTTTTTCTAATAAAAGGAATTCATCCATCAACAACGACGACATAAAGAACTAGCAGTTTACGAGCATTTACATTAATGTGCACAGCAGCCTCGATCAGCAGGATACATTCTGAGAAAATCTCAAATGGTGAATACCATACATGTGCGCTTTTAAAATATATAGTCATCGTCTGCAAAATTTAATATTACTTATAATGATATGTTGTCATGTGCTGGCATATCTCTTCAATAGTTTGTTAGCCCTCCGTCTGTGATATGACAAAGGTTATTTTTGAACATATGTTATAATGAAATCGTGCGCATCATTAAGGATTGTTTCATTGTCCTTTTTTATTTCTGAATTTTGTGGAGTGACAGATTATCGAGAAAAAGTCAAGGAAATAATTTTAATCCTTCTGTATATGAATAAAATTATATGGTTAATGTCAAGGCAAGCATAGCTTTTAGGAGCTGTACATTACTGCCAGTTGCATCTGTTGCGAAATATACGAAAATATCATAAAAATTAAACATAAATTTGAAAGCATTAAAATAATACAAGTAAACCTTGCTTTGTCTGGAAATGTTGTTTTACGTCTATACCAATCTTAAAAAAATGCGGTAATTATAGTGATTCAAAGCACAGTCGATCATCATTTAAAAATTGGCTGTACTACTCCAAGTTAATAACCTAAAATAATTAACGCATGCTGCTCATCAACTTCCTGATGCTTGCTCATGTGCCCTTTTTGGTAAGGTTGCCAAATTATTTGACTGATGAATTATGCATATGTGGTGAGAAAATTAAGCTGCGTTGTAATTGCTTCAAAAGTGTGCACACATGGGCAAATAAATTTTTACCTAAATCTGGCAATGTGCAATGAGTAATATTTTGTGGCATTTCAGTTACTTATTTAGGCTAAAGTGAAATTGGTGCACGAGGCGCTCAGTCTGGCTTTTCAATTAAATAATTCCCTCTCACCGGTCATTGCACTCGGAAATCATGTTTAACACAATACCGTACATTGGGTGGTGACGAATATTTTCTGCATTTCTTCGTCTAGTCATTATAAATAATGCATTTTCATACTCAATAGTGTTTGCTACTGTCTCTTGACTTCTCTGAAGAAAGTTGTATCGAAATTGGAATTTGTTTGCTTTCGATTGTGTATGTTCAAATGATTTTTTGCAATATTAAGTGCCAATGTAAAACAATGTCTGTTCAGAAAATTTCATTTTCGGTGCCTTATGATGATGAGCAAGCTAGAGGACAATAGTTTTTGTTAATACAATGTTAGAGCAATGTTCATACAATTTGTTGTAAAACATTTTAATCAAAACTGTTTTACATCTCTCTTCTGTTGCTTGGCTTTTGAAAGTAGATTTTAGTGTTATTAAGATTAGGAATTGTGGCTTCTAGATGAGCATTTTTTTGTCTAATCAAAGTATTTATCCCCATATATATACATTTTCAGTTTTAAGTGGCTGCTCAGTCACGTATGAGTCAATATGTGCATTGTCTGTAGACTTGCATAATTACAATATAAATTTCAATTAAAAATGCAACGTTTGCCTTCTTCCAATCATTTTATCAAAACAGGAGGTAAACAAGTGCCAGAAAATGTGCTTCCCAAACGTGAGCAACAAATTAACTTACTGTTTATAGTAACGGAGGTACATGTATCAATTTCTTAAAAGACAGCAGGTATTCTTCATTCAAATTTCACTGCTGGATTAGTACCAGGATGTAATTAATAGGGGGAGGGGAAATTTTTCCACGTTGCCATTTATTGTCAAGGATATTTTTAATCGTTACCCTCATTTTACGTGCACCCATGTAGTCACCCCTTCAAACTTTTTTAAGTTAATATGGTTTATCTCTACCTTTTTACACAGTGTTTTTTTTTTAATGGAAGTATGTTAAAATGCACTATTGGATGGTGGTTTAGTAGGAATACAGCAAACAATAGCATTGCTAATACTATGAGAGTACTATTCATACCTGCATGTGGTAAGGGATTCACCCTAATCTTGAGTTATGCATAAAGGTTTTCATGCTGGATATAGTATATGCTCGTCATTGTGTTTTATCATTTGCCCTTTCACCTTAACTGTGATGTAAAAAATTCAGAAAATAGAAAGATGAATATAAAAGCGAGTAGATGAGGTCAGCTATAGATCCGGTGCCCAATAATATGGCTTTTATTTTCAAGAGATATCTAAAATGGCGGCATGCATGCTTGAATGGCATTTCCTTTAGAATTTTTTTATTTGTTACAATAGGATGGTTTGGTTTTTTTAAGCATTTTTTTATGTTTAAAATCATGCCTCCAAGCAAGGATCTTCTCAAGGACCTGTAAACGTCAGGAGTAGCAATAAGGATCAAAATTCACAATTTGTTTTACAATGCAAAAAAATTTAAATAGACTTCTTCAACCTTCTGGCTTGTTTTTATTGATAAATATTTGTTGGCTTAAAAGTTTGCATTGCCATTTTTAACTGAGGAAATTTCTTAGTCAATTTCTAGGTATATTGTTTAGAGGCCTACTTGCAATCGCGAAACCGGATTTAATTTTTAGCATAGTTGATATGTTAACATCCTCATATAGCATTTTAAACTTTTTTTTTAATTTATGAAAATCACGAAGTGGCCTACTTTATTGGTCCTTACTAAGACTGTTCATTTCGTAGGCGGCGAAGGTTGAACTTTTACTTGCTTCTAAATAATAATCAACGCGGTCACGTCTGCAGACTTTATATATAAGGTTTATAGAAAAATGCGAATACCTATGGAGGAGATTAGAGAAGGAGAAAGAATTATTCTGAAATTTGTAAAGCAGTGAAATTCGAGGAAACAAAGGAGGGTGTGAAGTTTTGTGAAGTAACATTAGACAATTAGCTAAACCTTCATGGACCAAAATTGATTTTTTCTAAACTTAATCTGCTTAATATTTATGTTAAAAACTGTATTATATGACATACTACTCTAGAATAAACTTAACGTTATAGCACAGCTAGGGAATTCTTCTAAAGGAATAGCAAAATGATATCATTTTGTTTGAATATGGTAATGGTGATGTTTTTTTATGTAAAATTTGAGCAGAACATTAAACCTTTACAGGTTGCACCAACATGTTTAAATGTGAAGGAGAGTGTAGAGTGTAGACATAGTATCTTTCTATGACCCAGTAATCCTTAAAGGAATTAGCACAGACTCCTACTTTCGGAAGTATATGTGCCAAGAATAGTCAGAGCTTGATTTAAGTTACTTTTCTTTGTTTAGTCCATATTGTGAGGTCGAATTCATAAATGATAGATAGACAAAATCAGTTGTTCTGTTTTCCAACAGGTATCTGTAAAGGAAATAAAACTGTAAGTAGCAAACCTGACATGTTTATCACATGACTGTGAAAGTGCCAATTAAATGACATTTCCCCATCTTCAAACATTCTGTATTGCATGCATACTTTATATGCCGACTTGTTATTCACATCAGTAATTCTAATACGTGAATATTATGGTAAAAGGAAATACATTCGTTTTATTACCCTATACTTGAATTTTCAAAAAATTTGAACTACAATAGTTTCAACAGAAATGTCGTCCTCTTGAGTTGGTTTACATTCGCCTAACATCAAACTAGCCATTTTTATAGGAAATTAACTGCATGTTTTTGCGTATTGACTCACTGGATATCTATTCAATGTATTCTTTCTTACACTGGTCCGAATTGTATGCAGAGGGCAATGGCTTCACAGTCGGAACGGAATTATGAGTGAAATGCTCTCATCACGACATGCATTTAGTCGGAATTGCATTTTTCTATGTAATAATGCCTCATGTTGTGTAAATGTTATGAATGCGAATGATGCTACACACGTAACTTGGTTTAAAAAAGTAAATTTATTGACCAATTGTGCAAACTTTGCATTGTTCGGATTTGCTCCAGCATTTTGAGAATTCATGATAACATTTTCCATGTTAACAATCAGTTTGAAATTTAATTCTCAGATATTTCAATTGTTCGTCATTTTTAATGATCTTGAATGAAGCCAACGATTGTTTTCTACATTTTTCAGGATGATATTAGAGCGGTTATATGTGATGCCCCTTACAGGATTTATCCTTGAGTATGCATTCCTTACTTTTAAGACAATCATAAAAAGCGTTGCTTGCAAACAAATTGTTATCACGCAAAGGATGCACCATGAAAAGTCAATATGTGCATGTAGGTCACGAATTCAATGAAATAATTTACTCACGATGTATTTCTGTGTATATAAGACGAATAGAGTAAAAGGATGATGCTGCGCAACTAATTGCTGTTGAAATTTAGATTTCAGCTTACTTTTACATTTTGTTGCGACATTTGCGAACAAGAAAAACGTGGTGATGCCATCGTTTTTCAGTATAATTGCTACTTTCTGTGTGTCTGTGTTAGCTAGACTTCACGTTTGAAGGAAAACTTACTTTCTCTACAATTAAAACCATCAAATCGAGATTCCCATTGAGTTGAAGAGTGCTTTTTTCAATTGAAGGACAGTACGAGTTTTTAGAGTTCCCCCTATCCTAAGGCTATTTATTACAGGGTTTTGAAACCTATTTGGTATTATTATAGTGGTGCCATTCTAAACACATACACAAATAGTTTAATGAATACTGTACATGTTTGTGCGTGAGGGCATTAAATATGGTACTTGTATCTTCTGAGAAGTTCCATTTTACATACATTGTGCTAAATATTTTTGAAAAATGTTCTAATGCTTTTTAGAAAGTGGTACCCGACATGTACGTTTCTACTACATTGCAATTAAAGTGCAGTTTAATGCATGGCATGTACAGTAAGCTATTACCGGATGAGTCAATGTACATTTTATCTGAATAAAATTTTCAAATTCATGAATGATATATATTCATACCTTTTTTGTTTTTTACTCAAAGTAAATCTAATTTTGCTCAAATGTTGATTTCTCATGTTAGGGAGCTGTCAATTGCCCAATGGCGCATGTGTTTCAGTGGATGGAGGACACTTTTGAGCACAAATTGAAATTGCTGTTTTGTTCGTATGTTTGTCGCCTATATTTGTGCAAAATTAGATTTACTTTGATTAAAAAGCAAAACAAAAAGTTAGGACACTGAACATGTAATAAATAATACAGTGCGAGTAAAAATTCTACTTAAGCATAACACAAAATTTTAGCTGAATTAAATTCAGCATAGTATCCAAGTATAAACATAAAATTTCTATATGTACGAGGATACACAATAGATAATGTTTTAAAACAGTTAAAATTTTGTTCTTGTTATTACCCAGACTCTCCAGAAAAGTAAAGTGTATTAAGTTAATTTTCTCCAAATCTGGCTTCAAATTTAAAACGTGCAATTCATTTTTGTTTCAATGCCTCGTTTCCACAATTATTGTTAGATATAAAAGTGAAAGTTTTCACGTATTTTTTGTTTGGTATTGAATTAGAAATTCACCAACATAATGCTAATTGTGTTTGGCATAATCTTCAAGAGAACAATAGAATTGGATCGCACCTTAACGCATACTTCAATAGCAAAATAAATGAATTAATATTAATATGTTAAAATTTTACCCATGCTATTCACACTGCTGTTTGATGATCTATAACCATGACCAACGAAAAATTTCAAATTAGGTTAGCATTGCTGCATGAAAAAGTTACAAAAAAAAAAACCTGTTTATTCGCGGAACATTTCATTAATTATACCTTCGTGATGTTTCGTTAATTTGTCCTTGCGGTTTTACCGTTATTTCAAAAACTGTGGAGGTTGTAATTTAGCAGACGTTATCCCATGGTCATTTCTGTTGCAGATATTATTTTTCGCATATCCACATACTGGTTGGTGCCTGCTTTATTCATGACTTATAATGCATTTCATAACGGTATCCCGGTGAGGATGAGGCGATATATCAACCCTTTCGTTAATTACTGTTAATCTTTTCACTAATTTACAAAGGTTTTTGTAGTTAGGAGTGATAATAGATGATACTTGTCCTAAAGCATCAAGTGAGTCATTATGCGTGACTCAATATTTGATTGTGTCAATAGAAAAATATAATGAGGTACTACCAAAGTGAAGTTGTTTACTGTCATTATTTACATTAAAATATTATAGTTATAAAATATTTGAGAAGTGAATTCTTCATAATCGTTGCTTGACACGTTTATAAAAGCACGTTTGTGAAAAACCTATAGGAAACACATGTCTGTTTCGGGTAAAAAATTATGCATAATAACACTCATAAGAAGAATGCGAAGTACCACTTATTAACTGGGATTTTGTAGAATGTTAAAGAATCTCATGTACAACAGCGTTGCTAATCTTGTTTATTTTTATGGATGTAACATATTTAATATCCAGATTAGTGGAGAATTGAATGGATGAAAGGCTTGAATTTCCAAATCTTGGAAGGACAATGGCGCTTTTCAGCACCAGGGAAACTATTTGGCATCATAAACTTATTTTCATTTCTCGACCTAGAAACTATGTGCGTGATTGAATACATATTTGCTCTCGTTTGCGTTTCACATTGTTACAAATTTAAAAATAAAAAAATAAAAACAATGAATTTAAGCAAGTTAACTTTCTTTGCGAAGAGATACAGCAAAAATCAATTTCTGAAAACACTACTCAAAATGTTGAAATACATGAGAACGACCAATCAAATCTGTTATGGATCATAAAGGTCACAGAATTATTCATTATGCCTTTGTTGGAGGTTAATTGTGATGATTTCTTCATCTATGTGTACCTGAAAATCCTGTTAATTGTGTGAACCCTAATTTTTAAAATCATTAATACTAACTCATTAATCTGCAACAAACTAACTTTTATTCTTGATTTACAATACAGGAGGCATCATAAGTTCCTATTTTATATTGCAGTATTTCAAGAACGCAATTATGCATAATTTACATTGGCATGGAAACTACAGCCCCAAAATCAAGAAGTCAAAAAGACAAAATTGCTTTGAATCCCTACACATCCATCCCCCAATTTATTCTATGTCATGAACCACTTTTGTTATAAATGCTCAACTTTTATACAATCAAAAACCACATGGGTTTTTTCTTAAATAGCTATTAAGCTGTGAAAAAAATTCATGCAGAGCGCATTTTTAAAAAATATGAAAAATATAGCAATAATAACAATAACAATGGGGTATTGACCTCCCAATTAAACATCTAATTAAGGTAGATATCAAAGTTATAATAAGCTATATTTAGCATAACAAATATATTTTTGTAAACTGTTATGTAAATTAATATATTGTATGCGAGAAAGTATTGAAAGAATATTACTCACATTCGAACATTTATTATCAAAATTGTTTTCATGAGTGTCCCAATCAATAGAAGTTAGAAAACCAGATACTTGTTTTAATTTTACTCACAATCTTCAATTACTTTATAATGCCATCGACATTACCACCATGTGTTAAAGTTGATGACACCATTGTTAATCCATTGTTTCTAAAAAAAACCTTCTAGAACCATTTTTTAAAAAATTAAAATGAATGAATGACAAATGATAGCTTATATGAAGCAAAAACAAAAGCAAAATGTAGTTAGATTAGAGTAGAGCATAATGTATATTCCTTCAGATATTTTGTGTGTGATGTACTGTTTTTAAGTTTTAAGTGCAACAAGGTTGAATTCATTGCTTGAAGTTTCCTTGAACATTAGCGATCTAGATGTGAAAGGTTTTATTCGGTCAAGGACTTGAAGGTTTAATAAATTGCCTCTATTAATCGTTTTACATGACTGGCTTTATGCTATGGCAATGTAAAGACAGTGAATCCCTTTCTCACGACTTTTGTTTTATTGCATCCGTTTTATTTATAATAGAACTATCCAAATGCTTTTTTTTCCCTTTTTTTTCTCTAACTGTATATATTTTTCGTACGGTAACCGCATTTCTAATGAACAATAGATGGAGATGTTTTCAAAACGTATCTATTAAAACCATCTGACAATCCCATGTTCACAATAGCTATGTTCGTATTAAGATATTTGATTTTTGTCAATTTAGATACAAGGCCACATGTCTTCTGGATTTTAGTTATGTGATTTATTTGTAACACCTTGTAATTATAAGCACTTTTTCCAACCATACAATGATGTATATGTATGCTGAAAGTATGTCGTGCTGTATGCATTTTACAATATCTACTCTATAGCTTTAAAATGTTACAAAAGGGCATGTGGATTAACCTAGAAGCCTCGATTAATTTAAATACATTGAATGTAATTTATGATTTAAGTTTTTATTTATGAAGATTATTTTAGATTAGAATTGCATGTATCACACTATGCTTAAAGCATTCGTGATCTATTTCACACAAGATTGTATTTCTTTTTCTTGTTTAGAAATGGAATTTGGATAGTGGATGTTAAGCTTAAACCTCAACCTACTTTAGTTTCTATTCATTTTAACACCAGTGTTATTTTCTTATCATGGTTTTTTTTTTAAGTCGTCAGGTATGCATTTTGTTTCTTAACAAGCTAACGTTTGCACTAGGGTAAATGATTTCATGATAATATTATGTGAAGTCAATAAATAAACGGCAATTAAAAACTAATATATTTATTTCACCCCTGGTTTCATATAGCGAGATTCCCACATGATATTATCTCCACTATAAAATGATGGTGTAATGTCATTACTACAGTAAAACAGATTAGGACAAACATGAATAAAATAAACATTATTGCATAACACTTTTCTTTTCAAATATTTGATATATTCTCAGTAATAGGTGTAAAAGTTTTTCATAATATTAAAATACGAGAAACTGCAAAGCGACATTTAAAACAAATAAAAAAATTGATATCAGCGATGGAAACATTAAACATGACATTAAAATTCCAAGACAACATTAATGTGACGGATTTTAAAATAGGTTATTCTTTTTTTTCTTGTAGCTTTTTTAGGTTAATCATTTGAATATCAAGTTTAAAATTCCAATATTGAAGTTTGACAGCACCTGAATGCATGTGTACTTATTGATGACAGACTTTGTTCACATAATAATATTAAAACATGTATTGCAATAGCCCAAATACTGTTGTCCTTGCTGATTTTTTTTATTTGGGTCATCAGCCAAAATGGGATTTATAAACTTCATTTCATACAATGGCAAGCATCATTGACAACTAGTAATAAATACTAGAAAATACACATTTCTATATACTGTAAGCTTATTTACTATATTTATTTGATAATGCATGTAGTTGTAGTCAGTCATGCCTTTATAGTGTTAATTAAGGATGTTTTCTTTTATTTACATTTTATTGGTATTCAAGACAGAGGTAACATCCTACAAGTTAGATTGACAACTGAAAGTCTAAAGTAGGCTCGTCAAATTCTACTTTAAACATCGAGGTTACATTTTACCTGTTTCGGACTCCCTCTTGCCCTAAAAATTCAAAATCAGAAAGTACTTTTAAGAATGTTGAAGATGTAAAAAACATACACTTAAAAATTCGTGTTTTTTTATCAATCTTGCCATCAAGTTTCAATTTTTTTGTTAATGTGATGCAAGCTTATATTGGGAGGATGCAAAGTACACAACATTTTTAAAGAAATACGACCTCGCTATTCATTTGCAAAAAATATATATATATATATTGAATTCGAATGAGAATACACTAAAATCATCCCAAAAATGGTGAACTGCATACAGTACATGCAACATGGGCATAAAAATGTTCATGTACTGCAATTTTATTAGGATTATAAATCGCAAACCTCATTTTATATAAATTTCTTATGATTTATTGAGTGTTTCGATGCATACATATCAGGTCTTTATAACTACAACACGGAAGAATACGCTTTTACCCAAAAACAAACATCTACAATTTGTGGTAAACATAAATAAGCATGTTGGACGATTATTAAACTTTTATTCAATTGTGTGCGACTCCCAAAAATTAAGCTTCTATTTTATTGAATATTATTTTGTGTTCAGTTCATGATCAGTAGAAAAGTATATCCTTAACATTATTAAGTAATTATGATAGTATTAATAATATAAATTACCTTTTTACCATTTAACATATGCCCCGAACATATAGTTTATTTATAATTATTGAGAACCCATCTAAGTATACATATACATGTTTGTACATGTGTTCTGCAGTGTATATGGCAGACCTTGCTCATGTACAGCAAATACACATAAATCAGTCATAAACTAGAGTTATGATGGCTTACTTTGCGCCTTTTTTTTTTAAAAATAGCACAATATTTAAATATGAATGAATTGATAGAAACGTATTGTATAGCTATTATTTGATAGGTTGATGCATGATAGTATGATGACATTGATTAAATATGAATTATGGCTGAGAAACATGCACACTAACCCACACATGTTTACCATCCGGTACTTGTTTTGGTAGACATACTTGCGCTTCTGTTCGTTGCGTAAGATTTACTAATGAAAAGACATTGTAACTAAAAATTTCTTCATAACCTAGCACTAAGTTTCGGTATTTATAAATTATGGAATGCCGGTGGCTCAAATGGGTTGCATTTGTTGAGTTCAAGTATGGGTCACTCGATATGATAATTATTTATTAAAACTTGCAAGTTTCGAGGTCAGAGAATAGCTTTTGTGGGCGCATAGGTACAACATTTGGCCTTTACTCTATACTTAGCCCGACATTTTGATTTCAATGTATTTCGGTCAGAATGGGACCTGCTCACACGTGCTTTATACCTTCTCAAAAACCCCTTTAACCACAAACACCAAAACAAATCGTGATATGAAAGTTGAGCAATACTTTTTATTAGGTTACTTTTATTTGATATATTCGTTGTTAAGTAGTATAGCATATGTACATATGCAACATTCTTTATGCAGCTGCAGGAAGATGTTCAGAACTTGTCACCATATTTAGAAATTAAAATTAAAATGCGCATTATATTTATTATATAAGGCTCAATAGTTAATAGGCTTTTTTGTAGGCAATGAATTGCAAAATGTTTTCAATGCATTAATATATTCGTACATGTTTTACCCCGAACTGACATTTGCTTAAGTATATTTAATAAACTGATGTTCAAAGTAGGTTGTAGCCCACTTGAATTGTCCTTTACTCAAATTAACACTTAGTTGTAAGTTTGCAAGAAATGGAATGCTTTGTCCAAGGAAAGCATACATCAAGTAGCTTAAATTAAGTTCTATAACTAAATGTACTGTATAATAATATTTAAAAAAATTCCTTCATGTAATGGCATTAAAATATTATGAACTGCATTTGGTGAATTTGGTGCAACATGAAATTTGGTAGACGTGATGTTTTTAAAATAGTCATCCTTTAACACATGTTTACGTGTACCTGATAATGGAAGGGTGTGACATTTTATACCTTAAACTATATCAGGCAATATAAACTAACATGAGATCACCTATGGTCAATGAGTCACACCTGTATATGATCCTTAAAAGGAAATGGAGGATTTTTCTGAGCTGAATTTCAATCTGTTTTTCTATAATTAATGGCGAATCGACTTCCTTCCTGTTGGTAAGTCGAATTCCTCTCCACCACAAACATAAACCTCTCGGTTGACCCATAGCCCCAGCGCTGTGCCCACCCAGTTAAATTCGCTAGACAAAGCATGCTGCACATTTGATAGTATGGCTTCCTGGATATATCTTAGGCGTGTTTAAAAGACGTCACAATTTAGGGCTATGTACGAGAAGTAGAGGTCAAGCATGTCGAATGAATACAGGATAAGTTACACGAAAGGCATTGCATTTTGTTTAAAATAGTGGCAAAATGCTAAACCTCATCTCACACCATTGAATCTTGATGAGGATTTTAAATGGATCGTACGATGGGCATTGCACATTCTTTAATCTTTAGGGTCAATCGTATCTAGGTAGCTAAACTTTCACGTTGCAGGTATATATGCCTCAGGATAAGTTTTCATTAACTATCGTGTAATTGCACAGATCCATATCGATTTGATTGTTCTTAAGTAGTGTTGAAAACAATGAAAACCATTGATTAATCTGATGCTGTTGTGCCGCACCCTTTATCTTTTGCATTATTTAATCAGCAGAAAATTATCAGCAGACTGTTTTTTGTCTAGATCACTACTTTTTTTCTTCTCCATAAAAAGTTGCTTTCATTTCTTTTGCCTTTGAAACTATGTTACTAATTATGACCGACGTAATATAAGAAGTTTCTGAATAGATACTAAAGAACACGTGCTTATCTTGTTTAAAGATGGTTAATTAGCATTATCATTAAAATCAAATATGTCAATAGCTTTTGAAACAATGGATTGCGACGTTCGTGCAAAAATCGAGGTGATTGTAGTAAATGTTTTATTCTACTTGTTTTAAGATTATTTTTCTACCTTAGCATAGATTTAATAGGGACCTAGCAGAGCAATGCAATTAAAGCATTTCCTTCGCTTGCACTCTTCACTATCTCTCCCTTTGTCGCCTTTCGTCTGCGCTCTAACCTCTGTCTCCATCATCATGCCACCGCCTGACCTTGGGCCTGTAACCTAATCATTTGTCCTGTGATAATTTGGCTGGGCCCCTGTAATGGCCAACTTAAGGTGTTCCTTAGAACTGTGTCCAGCCTGTCCATGGTCCTTTATGTCATGTGTGTTTGCGAGACCCGCGCGATTATGTGTGCAGTGTAAGCTACATACGTGTCTCGGTTGATCCTGTAGGCTCCCTTCAGGATCAACTTGCCAAGTGTTGGGCCTTTTTTAGCCTTAGTTGCCTTTGGGCCCTAAAACTTCAAACAACAACAATTAAAGCATTGTTTTTGCAATGTAACCACGTTTGTAGCAGATGGAAGTGATCATCTTAACCGATCAATGTTAAAAACTGCATCCACCGCTAGGAGGTCATTTATTGTGACGAGATGCTTCCAATCTTTCCCGTATCCAAAATCAAAATTACTATTATTCATCACTTTCTTTTCATCACTAACGCCTTACTTTTTTTTTCTTTTATGCGAATATGCTGAAAGACCTTTATTGTTAAATGTACAGCATATTTTGGCCTTTTTACCCTACATATTAAGTCATATTGACTGGTATTTCATTAGTCAGTGGCCTGCAGTTATATCGTGAGAGCATCTTAATTTTATGGCAACTGAAAACTAAAAGTGCGTGCTCACCATCGTGCTTAACTTCGGCTTATTATAGGCCTTAAAAGTTTGCAACTTTTTAACATCTTCTGACATTTGTGTAATGCATATAATGGAGACATCAGATATGTTTCTAACATGTTCTAAACAAGCATTGAAAGTTATTGAATGCTGGTTGGAAGCATTTGCTTTGATCCTGCTACCAGAAAAAAAATGATAATAAAATGTGGTGAACTCATGCTGGGAAATAACGAGTTGAACAAAACGGTCCTATAAACAAGAATTCTATCTATGTGCACGATCATGAAGCAATGTTTGCAAAAATCTTCAAAAACTACATTTTATAAAATAAAATACTTAAATCTGGAACTGTCGATGTAATTGAAAATCAGTTTTTACATGAAAATATCTAGAAAACGTGCTCAAGTGTCAGTGAATGTTTCACCCGATTCGAAAATTTTCATTATTAATTTGTATCTTTCACATAGTTGTTGAATTCCCTTAACGTATATAAAAATGTCTATGGTTTAATTACACTATATAATATTTGTAGTGCATTAAAGGTGCGTTCAACTCTCTATAATAGAAGAAAGTGAATGGTGATGTCGGGCACATACACTGAATACCATATTTAGGATGAGAAAACATTTATGACCAGGTTGATTAACCAACGCCAATTAATATAATTAGCGATTTGGGGGGTAATTGAATCTAGCAACTAAACTTTTCCATGGTTCAAAACCTAGGAATAAGGTTTAGTAGTCTATAAAAAAAGTTGCTGTGGCATGCATACGAATACCTGGTGTACTTTATTTTCGCATATGACATATTATATACAATACATTTTTAAGATTATTCATGCTCACCATAAATTCTATGGAAAACATACAAGCAATTTTTTCACATCCTTATCCTTGACATGACTTTCTTATGCCTGGTGATGATTTTTATATTACATCCACCATATATTTTTCTTCGAAAGCTATACTTCTCATTTGCAATGACGGCATTAATGAGATTAACTTTTAGCTATGCTGGAAAAATATTAAACACGAGTGAAAGATCAGTTGAGGTTTACATTGTATACATTTTAAGTATACTTATTATCGATAGTTTGTCCAAAACGTTTAGAGAAAAATCGTTTTGTGGGAACACTTCAGGCATTTCCCTCTGTTGAGTTCAAGAGGGCTTGAACTTAATGCATCAGTGTAATCCTTAAGTCCTTGCCATGAAAACAGAATTATTAAATTACCAACCTGCTTGTCATAAAGAATAATAAATTATATCTATACTTTAACCTGCTGTTGCTATTGCGATTTCTGGATAGGGAGAGCCATTATTTTTAAAAACATGAAATGTTATCATGAAATGTTAATTCAAATATAAATACGGAAAAATTTATTTTGTGTATTCTGGCATTTCTGAATTTTCTTGACTATTATTTATTGTTTGTTTAACCATTACCCACTTCTAGTATCTAGTATAATACATCTAAGTCTACGCATTATTTTGAAATACTTTCTCTTTCTATGCTAAGCACATTCAAATTATACTTGTTTGAAATGCCCAGCTAAGTTTTGTTATATTCGTTAATACGTCTGTATATGAAAATGCAGTATTTTTCTCCGGATAATTTAGTTCAAAAATCTGTCTTTGTTCTATGTCCTAATATAAAGACTGTTTTATTTTTTATTTTTCTGGAGCAGAAAATCTTACAAAAACTAACTTGCATAATAGTTGTTTAAAATTGTAATCTAGTTTATAATGAGCCGTTAATTCTGTATATTAAGCTGAACAAAAAGTCATCATAAATAATTTGAGGTGGTTTTTTTTCAGTTTATACTTAGAAATAGGAAAACACAACGGGATCATCACGACTCTAATTAATAGCGTTAATTTGACAAGTATCTAGATCGTTAATGCTGTTTGCAATCTGGAGTTTGGATTTCCGGATATAGTTTTATATATAACATAGTATTATATCCCTAATCTGCATCTTTAATAAGACACGCTGGCGGTGTAAAATAGTCTAAACTGGTTTATATAGAATTCATATAATCTTTAAGTTTGCATGCATCTTTGCATGATGTGTGTTGTTTTGGTTGCTTACCCTTTTTCGAGGTTATTATTGTCTCCATTGTCTACTTTATGCACTATATAAAATCTTAGACTGTCTGATGATGAGTTAACGCATTTTTTAATTTCACTACTCGCTCTATAATTAGGGCAAACTCATCAGTATAGTAACAGGAATTTTTAATGCCCTTTCTTGAAAATTATATAGATGTCTACGTTTTCTCACGCTCTTCGCTATCATAATGAAACTCCATTATATTTCTCAATAATTTAAGACAATGGTGCTTTAAATATGCTTTTTAACAGCAGATGACGAGGCTGGTTTCTGAATCTTTTTCGCAGTTGATCTAGTATTTCCCACGACAGTCAAATTTTGTTCAATATCGTTTATTAATTCAAATAAATTAATAGCTTTAAATAATTTGCATGCAATATTGGAATTGAAAATATATAATAGCATATGTATCATAATGAGATTTTATTAAACATGTATTTATAATTTGGTAATCGGCATCTGTTCAATGATTAATTAAGCAAGGGGTACTTCCAATATGTCCGTTCTAGATATGAGCTACGTTTTATAGAAAATTATGTAGAATGTTTAGTTTTTGCATAAGTAAAATTTTGCAATTTTCTTAATTCGTTTTGCCAAATTTTAAATTTTATGGACCTGTCCCTAATTTAGAAAACTATTTTCCTTTGCTAATCTTCACCTGCCAAAATAAAAAAGTTGAGTTAGGAAATTTTCTATGTAGCTTAACTTAATCTAGCAACTGCTGTGAGCTAAATTCAAAAGGATGGAATGTGATGCAACAAGTACAGTATACAGCTTATTGTGCATCGTTTAATAAATACAAGAAGCATTATAATACCGTTAAGATAACTTTTTGTGATTTAGATAAACCTTACTGCGGTTTGTCCCATATATGTGGTAATAACGTTATTAAAAATAATATTTTTACGAAAGAAAACTACTTTGGTCTGTAATAAGTTTTAGCACGTGATAAGATCACATATTGTTTACGTATATGATATAAGGTTTTTTCATAAATTAGTTGAATTTAATTAAATACAGATGTTGAATACCTAGAAGATAACTAATTAGTTGGCAGGTCACAATTGCATGAAATGTAATTCAAACACCATTTCAATTTTCAATATTCGTATAATAAATGTATATCAATGTGTCTTGATTTTTATAACCTTTACTACGTGGATTGTTTTTTATAGAATGTCTTAAGATCAATTTTATGACTCAATTAAATTAATTGGGGTACAGCACTTGATATTTTAAATTGTTATCCGGTTTAAATCAACCTATATTTGCTTTTCATGAAAGAAAAGGTATTAATTTTGACCAAAGAATTGTTCTTAGGCATAGAGAAAAATGAAAAATCGTAAAATTCAGGGAACTGGTTGTTCAACCCTTTATTCCCTTTATTTATACCCTTTATTTAAGTATCTAAGCAACAGTTCTTATGTTTTGTTTAATATTCAGTTCGACTTTGTGTTTAAATTTTTTTAATTTTTCAAACTTGACTATTACGAATATATCTTTGTAAGTGCCATTAAGTGAGATTAAATATTAAATCATACAAAATGATTTACTTAATTTGTGTTGATATTACTTTAAAAATATTGCAATATAATTAATTAAATTATGCTGGAATGTACGAAGACGATGTTTGAGTTTATTGAGCTGTATATTGCCAAATAGATTTGTGTATATGGATTTTAATCTCACTATGAATTTAAACACTATTAATTTACACTATGAATCACGCGGTTTAAAGTAGAGCCTGAGTCTAGACAGCAAGTTAACGTATTTTACATTTAGTTGTTATAGTTAAATAAATGACTGTCGAGTGAAACAAGTATAGTATTAAACATTATACTATTGCAACACGTTTAAATGTGGCTTTGAGTAAAAATTTATTAAATCATTAACAAATGCATCATAACTTTCGAATTTTAGAAGTAAGCAAATGTTTTTATTACATTTATACAGCTGTATATTGTCGATTGAATAATAATTCACCTTCTGTATTGGTATTCTATTAAATAAATAAGTATTCAGCTAAAACTACTGCCTTGGGTAATTGCATTTTTATTTCAGGATACGTTGATCAAATTAAATGCAAACTTGCATTGTCAACTTTTTGTCTGGTATAAATCTGATGATGCTTCCGGATCAAGCTACATAACCTCCACTTTGCTTAACCTGCGCTTTCCCTTACATTTCCTACAATTGTCATTCCGGCTAAATCATTTCCAGATGTAAAATAAAGCTTGTATGTCACCACCAAACCAAAACTCGATCCGTTGAAATTCAGCGAAACATTATTTTCTTTTCTTTTTTTTTTCTGAGGTATTTAACGCGTGTTTTATTCCTACAGGGCACAAAAAAACAATGGATTTCACGCAACCATTAATATCATTGTGTGCACAACTTGGTTTGTCTTTGTAAGGTGGTTTTAACTGTTGTCACAAACCGGCTTAATCTGTGTCGAAAAATGGCAATAAAGATGTCGTCAGTGACAATTCTTAAATATTGATAGTTATTTTAAAGGCAATTTGTCATTTGTAACATATTTTCATCAAAAACAATAATAATAAATTTAAAACAACGTTGTTTCGTTAACTATTTTGAATGTATTTTTATTTCAAATTCAAAGCTTGATTGTGTTAAGCACTTTATTATCTTAGAAAAAGTACTTTTGCTTAAAAATGATGATGATATTTTGTCGGAATTTGGCCTTAAAGAAATTGATTAGAAATATTCTACATTTATCTATAAAACTTCCCCCATTTTAATTAAATTACTTGAACATCATATTTTAAGCTTCACGGATGTTGTGTAAAAAATACATGGTTGAAACCAATTTAGAATTTTCGTCTAATGTTTACCACCTACTGCTTTTTTTCATCAATTTGATGTATACACATGACAATATCTACTTCCTAGAATTACATTTTACTTATTTCTATTAAACCTCCTTATTGCAGTTTCGTTTTACTTGATGTAGATTACATGCTTGTCAAAGAGCCGGATTCAGAAAAGTATTACATTTCTAAATCAAAGTATAAATTCCATGAAATAAGACAGAGATGTTATTTGTGTGGAGAGGAGGTGGGGGGGGGGTGCTTTTCGGGTTTTTTCAATTATCTCATCTAAAATGGAATCTGTATTCACAATCTTTTGAAATCGGTTAAGGAACCATTTTTTCAATGCAACCAATATGTTGCATATACTTGTATTTCAAGACACACGACTTTTACCCATACTTATCCTCTTATGCTCAACTAGTCATGAATCACGAAATTAGTATAACCGTAATTCACTTTTACGATCACTTTGTGTTTGTAAATGTATGTAAAATCCAGGTTTTGGCTAACTTTTAGTATAATAACATTTGTTATATAGGTTGTGCCATTCTTTATGATTGTCTTTGCCTCATATATACTGTGTTTCTTATCCATGTCACGATGATAAGTAGGACAGAAACAAGTTGTAATTTGACTTTTGTCCGAAATTAATTTGGGTGTATCTCGTATATAATATCACACTGTAAGAGCTACATTGACCCTGGGTGAATACTTAGATGATCCAGTTGAAATCCTTTTTTAATGTCGCTGTCCATTTTTCTCTGTATGTCTTTCCGCTACAGGTGGCATGTTACATTACCCTCCACTTTCCAAACACTTTCTTGTGGCGGTTGTGTGCATGCAATATGCATCTGACTATATTGTGTTACCATGTTTTTTTCACTTACCTCTGCCCACCTACAAACGTTAACCTGTCGAATGCACGAATGAAAGAAAAAAACAAGCAAAAAAATTGACCCATGTGCTACAAAAAGTTTTGAGAAACGGTATTTGGCTAGAGAGGAGAGAGTGCAGGGCAATTCTCCTACATTGTGTCCACGTGACTGACGTCACTGGCAATTTTAGTGAATCGCGAAGCTCCAAAATCACGCTGGAGGTTGCCCTATTTTTTGTGTCCGTTTCTCACCTGCATCTCTATTGAAGAAAGCATCTTTAGTTGTGAACCTCCCATAAAATTCCAACAGATCTCAACGGATATATAAAGCAAGTGCGAGCCCTATTTCTGGCAATGGCTCTCATGTATTAGCGCCACTTGTTGGATTCTACCCTTAAACACCGAAATAATGAAGGTAAGATAAATTGTCCATCTTCAGCCTAAAACACGGGTCTTGAGATAATCGCGGCTATCAACTGTTGGATTACCGATGTCGTTTTGCGAGGATTACTAAATATCTGCAAGAATTTCATCGCATCTTGTATGTGCTACGGATTTCTAAAAGGAATATGATTATTTTCATCGAGAAATTTCTGCTTCTAATAGTACAAACGTTGTAGCTTGTGCAGTTAGATGTTTTCTTCATTTCGCAAAAATGATGGATGCAAATTCAAAAAATATGTTGGGCTAGTTTTTATATCAGTCCAGTCGTTTTGGCTTACCTTTAAAGCAGTGCTTTTATAAATGTGCATTTTAAAAGTATGATATCAAGAAGTAAATTCAACTTATTTGATATTATATTTGTACTTAGTAATAGTTTATTAATAATATACACGTATAGTTTTAAAGTTCTACCAGTGCAGAACTGTCAAACTTAGTGTATGCATTTTAGAGATCATTTCATTTAAAAATGAAAAACATGATTATTTCGATTCCAACATAAAGTAAGGCTAGATTAATTTCCTTAAGATATTAGAGTAAAGTTTAAGTTTTCCATAATTTGTTTGAAAAGTTCTGATTCTGAGAACTCTTAAAGTTCACTATTAGTTTTTAAGAGTTCTCAGAATCAGAACGAAGATAAAGATAAACACGTTTTAATGTGGTTAATATATTTTTCAACTATTTGGTTTACATTTCGCAATTTAGTTTTTTTAGTTTATCAATGTTTCATTCTACTGAAACGTAAATTGGACAACGTTAAAATTTAGGATTGTTTTTGGGATGATTTAATCACTTTAGTGTTATTTTCAAGCAGAGCTAATATTGCCAGAACATAAAATTAGCAGTTCATTTATTTCATGAAATTGAATCCACAACTTTCGTGGGAAAAAAACATTTGCCATGATTCCAGATTTTTGTATTATTAGTTTGAAAGGAATGCCAAAGATATATATATATATATATATATGTACATGTATTTGTAAATACATTTTAATTCAACTAAAATCGGAATTATACTGTAAGCATAGAAATCTTACATGACAGGGGAGAGGGGAGAGTAAAGGTATAGTTTAAAATTCTTTGTTTTGTAACTGGATATTCACCCACGTGCACAAGATTCAATGGCTATTATGTAGACCTACAAAATATTCTTATTGGTATTTGTTAGATGTTAGCATGACATAGTCAAATTACCACTGGTACTCCTCAATTTCAAATCGTTACGTCACCACTGACCCAGTTGAGATGAAATATCGTCCTCGAATTAATTTGCTCATCCACTTGATATGACAGAAGATAAAATGATTTCTTTCTGTAAACACCAGGTGTCCGTCCTTGCGACGCTGTTTTGTCTGGTGGCTCTTGCCAGTTCGCATCCTCAAGGATACGATTTGCCACCAGAACCGGATTATGAAGCCCCAGGTCCGGCACCTGCACCAGGGCCCGCACCAGGACCTGCACCAGGACCTGCACCAGGTCCTGCACCAGGTCCAGCACCAGGTCCAACACCAATCCGTCCAACTCCAGCACCAGTCCGACCCGCACCTGGTCCTGGACCAATCCGACCTTCACCTGGGCCTGGACCAATCCGACCCGCACCTGGGCCTGGACCAATCCGACCCGCACCTGGGCCTGGACCAATTAGACCTATCCCAGGGCCTGGACCAATTAGACCTGCACCAGGACAGCCATCTCCAGGTCCAGCACCAGCCCCTGGCTATGGCCCTGACGATACCAATGTAGTACTTCCAGATGTTGAAGGTGTTGAAGGGCCTGGTCCAGCACCAGCTCCTGGCCCCGGACCTAGACCTGGCCCCGGACCTAGACCTGGCCCTGGACCTGCTCCCGGACCCAGACCTGGCCCTGGACCAGCTCCCGGACCCAGACCTGGCCCTGGACCAATTCCCGGTCCCGCACCTGGCCAAGGACCAAGACCTGGCCCTAGTCCTGCACCTGGACCAGGACCAAGACCCGGCCCTGGCCCTGCACCTGGACCAGGACCAAGACCTGGCCCGGGACCAAGACCTGGCCCGGGACCAAGACCCGCCCCTGGACCCGCCCCTGGACCAGCCACTGGCCCTGGACCTGCACCCGGACCTGGACCTGCACCCGGACCTGGACCTGCACCCGGACCTGGACCGGCACCGGGACCTGGCCCTAGAGGCCCTGCACCTAGTGTTGGACCAGATGATCATCATCATGACCACCACGATCATAATCCTGTAAGTAAAATAATGACCGCCTTATTTTAAGGCATTGCCATTGAAAAAAATGTATAGAATTTTGAAACGTTGAATAACTTGGACAAATTTGGACACGACTGGGAGTAAGTGGGTCCAGATTACTAGGCCAAACTATGACTATGACCTTAGTAGTCTTTTGGCCTCTAAACTCCATTTAACCAATGCAGTTTTATTAGGTCCTCTATGACCAATGTAGTTTTAAAACTTGAATGTTGCATGTCTTCAGCATATTTGGTTGTTTTTCTACTTTAACTGTTTACATGCAACTCAGCGGCTGATTTACTTACTAAAAGCGCGAAAAAAATGTAGATCTGTAATAATAATCATAAAAATAAATGTAAAATAACTGCGCTCTACATAACAACTAACAAGTTACTCGTTTTTAAGATCACTCGAGGTAGAACAGTTGTTCCGTTTTATAAAAAAGGCAATTCTGATTCCCAATAATATTTCTCATTAGATCGAAGGCATATTAAGTATGATGCCCCATGTATACTTGTATTTGAATGTTATATCTGTCCGCAGATGCCATACGATTTTGAATACGATGTCAACGATGGTGCCACCGGAAACGTCCATTCCCGCAAGGAAACAGCAGACAATGATGGTGTTGTTACCGGCCAGTATCAGTTGATCGAACCTGATGGAAGCCTGCGTATTGTGGAGTATACTGCTGATTGGATCAATGGCTTCAAGGCCACGGTTAGAAGGGTTCCCAATGCCGCCCCTCCTCCGCCACAACCACCTCCATTTGTACCAAGACCAGGACAAGGCCCAGCACCCCGACCAGGACCTCAGACTCAGACTGGTGTTTTACCCGATGTCCAAGGCCCAGCTCCAGGGCCACGTCCAGTACCTACGCCTCCAAGACCATTCCCAGGACCTCAAAGACCAATTCCAGGTCCGGCTCCTGGCCCACAAAGGCCATTACCAGGACCTGGACCAGCTCCTGGTCCGCAAAGGCCATTCCCAGGACCTGGACCAGCTCCTGGTCCGCAAAGGCCATTCCCAGGACCTGGACCAGCTCCTCAAAGACCAGGACCAGGACCAGCACCTGTACCACAAAGACCCGGAGTACCATACCCTGCACCAGGACCAGCACCAGGACCAGGACCGGCTCCAGGACCAGGACCAGCACCAGGACCAGGACCGGCTCCAGGACCAGGACCGGCACCTGAACCCCAAGCACCTTCTCCCGGACCAGGTCCCCAAACACCATACCCTTCACCAACACCTCAGAGACCACCAACAAGACCAGGTCCACAACCCACTTACCCCGCACCAGCTCCTCAAAGGCCATCACCTGGTCCAGGTCAGCCAACCTACCCTGCGCCAGCTCCCCAGAGACCACCATCGCCAGGACCAGCTCCCCAAAGACCATCTCCCGGACCAGGACCTCAAAGACCATCGCCCGGACCAGGCCCACAGCCAACATACCCGGCACCGGCTCCTCAAAGGCCATCGCCCGGACCAGGCCCTCAGCCAACATTTCCTGCTCCAACACCACAGCGACCAGCACCAGGGCCGGCTCCAGGACAACTTTACCCAGCACCAGCACCTCCCAGGCCAGGACCTGGTCCTCAGAGGCCAGCTCCAGCTCCTCAGAGACCAGCTCCAGTAATCCCAAGTCAGCGAGCCCCGGCACCAGCACCAACACCCGACGATGATGAAGCCCCACTTCCGGCATACTAAACGACCACCTTTTAGTATTTTTGTAATTACAACGATGCAACATAAAATTGCCAAGACATGCCAAATATTTTCTTCTGTGAAGGGAGAGTGGACGGACACGTGAGTGGACTCAATAAGAACAGGATTGGAAGATGTGATTGAACTACTTTGTGGTCTGCCTCTTTTAATGATGGCGTGCTTGCATGGCTTGGAATTGATGGATTTTTGTAATGGGGTAATTTGATGGGGGGGAAGGGATCATGGGAATTTTCTATTTTATTGTAAGAACGAATTTCCGAAATAACAGAGTATTTTTCTACAAATCTTTTTGTGTGCTACCCTTAGGAAGAGCCTCCTTGCGAGCACTTCATTCTATTGTATTTCGTATTATAAAAAGGAAAAAAAAAATAGTTTTGAAAAAAATGAACGATTGTTGGACACGCAAAGCGTTAAATATGGATATTTGGTACGTGAGCCTTCCAAGGCAAAACCCAAACTTCATAATGATGCCAGAATTAAGTATTTTTGTACGTGACAGAAGTCTAAGAGTTTATTTTTAACTTAGTGACCAGTTGATGTATTTATAATGCGTATACTTAATAAAACAAATCGACGCACCTGCATGATGTTGGAATTTTTTCTTTTGTCAGTTTTATTTCTTATACATACTTTTTATCTACAATTTCTTGGTTTTTTTATTTTACACTGTGTTTGAAGACTGATGGAAATACAGGAGTACTAAATAACCAAAATGTCAAGGAATCTGTTCTACCACTTTCATTTTATTTGCTTGTATCAATTGATTGTGACAGTGAAAGTGCAATGCTAAAATACTAGATTATTTCAGTAATAATCAAATGTGAAAATTGACACAAAAATTATCTATTCCGAACCTACTTTGCATAAATGAAACATAATGATCATCTTTATCATAAAATGACGGCATAAAATATAGCACAAGAGTAGGTCGTGTTAAAATTAGGAATTCGTAGATATTTTTATACAAGTACACAAGTCTTGAATATGATGTGCCGGCATCAACCTATATTAAGTCCACCAGGGGGCCTCCATTATTCTGCACTGCAGATTGAAATTTGGCCTACATAAGGCAATTCGTGTATTTCAAAAGGTCGCTTCTTCCTCCCCCTCAAAGGCCGAAAAAGTCATTGAGTTCAATACCTTCACTTCATATTTGACATGATAATGAATATGCGCAAAATAACTTATGAGCATTACTGATGCTAATCAAAAACATGTGTCAGCTTGATTCGCTAATTTTTGTAAGCAAGTGGCGCCACCAGCGGTATCCTACATTCAAACTGAGTAGTAGAAATAAATGTGCACAAATTGAAGTTGTGGCCAAGTTAGCTAGGGGGCGCCACGTGGTGAAGTTACATTTACAAAATTATTGATCGCAGTATGTGGCGTCTCCAGCGGCCTCCGAATATAACAAATGAGTTGCATGAGAAAACAAAACTTAGATGGCGCTACTAACTACTTCAGTAAGCGTAATTACTAAATCATGTTGTTGATACTTTCGTAAATGTGGTTTTCAGTAGTAATCTAAGAAGTTAAAAAAAAAACATTTTACATGTTAAAACTGATAACAAACCCATTACATGTTAACAATAATAACACTTTTAATAACATGTAGCTCGTTGACCTTTGAATGGGCCTCTAAAACCCTATTAAAATTGGTCTCCATTCATAAATGTATAACTTAATTGAGAACACTAATTAAAATCTGATTTTACCTATTCTTCTCAACATGTACACTAGGATGACCCTATCATTGGGAAAACCAAAACGTTTTATTTTGAATAGGGGCACCAGCCTAGCTTCTTCTAGTATTTAAAAAATAATATTCCCAATCTTTGGTTAGTTTTAGATGAAATGTAGTGGTTGCTACCAAAGTTGTATACCTTAAGTTATGTTTAGCATTGTAATGTATTTCGAGTTTTTGTAGCGACCCCTAAAAAATATTTAAAACTAAACCAAGTTTACCAATTTTTTTTTTTTTTCATATTAAACTAGATTGAAAACGTGCCCCGGAACTGTTTTTAAAACTTAAAAATATGTTTGAAGACTTTTTAGTGAAGGAATGCGTACTAAAGTATCTCATTTACTGTGCTTGTTGCTATTCTTTATTGTAGTATATGTAGAGTCCATCACCCTCTTGAAACATAAAACTAATTTACCGAAACAGTAATTATATCCATCCAACATAATTTCAAACCTGCTATTATGCTACCGTAATGAGCACAATTGATGTCTTTTACCCCATCTTGTAATTTAAGTGGGTTTGTTTGTAAGATAACTTGAACAACAATGTAAATGCAAAATAGGCTTTGTAAGATTTAGGACAGAAAGTGTTAAATTTGATGCAAGTTACCCTTTCACTTTCTTGTCTTGTAAGCGGTCATCGGTTCATTGGTTTCTTGCATATTTGGGCAAATGAATATATCGGTTTCTATTGAAACCAGAATTTTCACCATGAAAAAGCATCAATCATTTTATTGTTGTTGACCTTTACTGTATTAAATTAGAAACATGTTATGCTACTAATAAAACTTGAATTCATTGAGATTGTTTTAACCAGTTGTTAATGGAAAGTGTATACATACATATAATGAGATTGAAATTTATAATGTATTCACTTAACTCTTGTCCATCTTATAAATTTCCTTAGAAGGAGATTGTGGTAGGAAAGTGATTGTATGCGTGGTAAACCACTTTTTTATCAATCCTAAGTATATATCAATATTTTTATTCCGTTTCTGGATATGAAAACTTTTTTTTAAAAAAAAATACAGGACACAATGCTCATTTCTTCAGCTGGCAAAATCACGGCCTAAAGTTTTAACCTTTTAGAAAGTCTCTGTTATGTACAAATATGTATGTTCCTAATTGCCATAAACTCAATGAATTTTCTCGTTAATAGCTCGATAATTAATTTGTATAGCCAGATTCCGAGGTATTTTCATTGCTAGCTAAATTATGAAATAACTTAATAGCGTGGGTCGTATTTGAAGAAGCATTTTTAATTATTATAATAGATAACTGCCAAAACCGGTAAATCGCAAGAATGACACTAATTTGATTTTGGGTTGCGAGTATATAAAGCTGGAATGTAGACCCGAAACTTTCACTGAATACATCAAGTCCATACTAATGACGAACTCGAGGAGCAAAATGCGGAAGGTAAGAAATACTGAAAACAACACAATAGCTTAGACCATTCCGCCTTTTAAATTAGAAAAAAAAGTGTGACATGCATCAAACAACAAAGAATGTATTTTATCTTGTTCTCCATAAAATTTACATTTATATCCAAAATGTTTGATCTAAATGCTTAACTTTTCCAATGCTTTTAATTATTTTTTTATACATGTACATGGTTGATGAAATGTTTTTATTTTGAGTATCTGCTATTATCAATGTATTGGATTTAATACATTGTAACTATTAATCCCCACTGTAATTAAACAGCTGAACTTGTAATACTAAGTCGACCGATAAACCATTTTAGATGGAAATGGTTGAGTTTTATTTATAAGAAGTTTGAGACAACGCATATAATGATTTTCGTATCTCCTATCTTTTCATATAAATTGGAGATACAGTTTGTTTTAATTCCAAAACATTGGCAGGTTCTCGTAGTTATGTTGGTTTGCTGCGTGTCGTTTTCTAAGTCAGTCTCGAATGATGACGACTCAGACGCGCCAGTGGCAGATTATGGCCCCTCACCACAGCTGCCGACTGGACCAGTACATGCACCACAGATAGTTAAAGGACCAGCACATGTACAACAAATAGCGAAAGGACAAACACCTGTACAACAGATAGTGAATAAACCAGCACAGGTGTTGAATGGACCAACACATGCACCACAGATAGTAAATGGGCCAGCACCTGCACAACAGATAGTGAATGGACCATCACATGCATCACAGGTGGTGAATGGACCACCATATGCACAGCAAACACCAGCACCACAAAAGCCAACACCTGTGCAACCACCAGCACCACAAAAGCCAACACCTTTGCAACCACCAGCACCACAAAAGCCAACACCTGTGCAACCACCAACATCACAAGGATCATTACCATCGTCGCCAGCGGTATTATTTTTATGTTTTTATGCCCTATACTTGTGTAGTATTAATACCGAAATCAATGTGCTGACATCAGCAAATTTCATTATTAAACTTATTTTGTATAAGGTATCCAAATTAGATCTATATATTTCAATATTAGTTTTATCGAAGAAAATTATTAAGCAACATCAGCAAGAATATACATTAGTTGATCATTTGTTGATCTTTTTTTTTTCATCAAAACTAAAATTTGTGACATGAAATTCTGTTGCTATAATTCGATACATTTATGCAAAATCGGTATACAAGAACTGCCAGATGTGTTGTGTGTTAAACTATAAACGCATCAGTTAAGATAAGAATAGGTTGCTGTTTTCACCATTTATCAAACATAAGATAAACAACGAATACATGTGATATTTATCTAAAAAAAATGTGCGTAAAAGTTGTACTTGTATCTCTAGGATTCCAAATATAAGATCTTTCGATCTAATCAAAATTTAATTGCATTATTGAGGATTAATATGTTGATATTCTTCTATTGTCTTGTATTCTATAGTCTTGTCTTACAATACTTATATATAAATATATACATATAGGTGTTGTTGAAATGGTTTCCGGATACTTATCTTGTTTTTTGTTTGTTGTTTTTTGCATTTCTAGAATCCATATTCATTTAGTTATTCGGTAAATGATCCTCGTACTGGTGACGTTCACTCCCAACAAGAATCGCGTGATAGCAATGGTATTGTCACTGGTCAGTATCAACTGATTGAGGCAGATGGTACCCTTCGCATCGTTGAATACACTGCAGGACCATTTGGGTTCATACCCAAAATCAAAAGGATTCCCCATTATGCACCACCACCGCCACTGCCACCATATCCAGCCTTACCATCTCAAGGATCAGCCCATGTCGCTGAGCCACGAGGTCCGGTCCCTCAGCTGCCGACACCCCAAGCTCCTGCCCCCCAAGTACCAACTGCTGCCCCCAAAATACCAACTTCTGTACCCAAGAAACCAATCCCTATCCCAACACACCCTGTCCCTGTTCCAATCCCAGCTCCATCTCCAGCTCCAGCTCCATCACCAGCCCCTTCTCCAGCCTCATCTCCAGCCCCTTCTCCAGCCTCATCTCCAGCCCCAGTCCCAGCCCCAGCCCCTGTCCATAAAATATCAACTACTGGTCCACTACGACAAACTCCAAGCCAAGAACGATTACCTCCTGTTACCAAAAAACCTGTACCAGTTCTTCAATCGACCCTCCCTACAGTGGCACCCCAAAAGCCAGTACCAACACAGCAACCATTGCCACCTCAAAAACCAGTACCAACACAACGGCCATTGACACCATCGAGACCTCCACCTGGTCCACTGAGACCTGCACCAGTCACTCAAAGTCAAAGGTCAGCTGTAACGGTGCCATCTCATACTGATGAAGAAGAACCACCACCTTCGTACTGATTCATCCCATGTCTGGGATTTTCTTATACAATTTTTTTTCAAGTATGGCGTGGTTGGACAAGTGAGGGCGATCGCAGTAAATATGTTTGTATATATTTGTTTGCTAAACCTATACCAGTCATGTATTGTATAGCAGCTATGTTATTAAGTAGAGCAGGATGTTTCTTTCTTCACTTTTTATCATTGGGCCCCTTTTGGCCTGCGCTTTTTGTTCCACAGCCCATTGGACCCACAAATCACCATTGTTTGTGAGGCTAGACTGAAAATCAGTCTGAAAATCTGTACTATTTTTTAATAAATAAATCGTTGTTATTCAGTTCAATTCATTTGGTTGTTTTCTGTTACCTAAAATATTGTGTGACGTTTCATGAAATATAGATCGAAATTCATGTTAGGAAAGTACAGCAGTCTTTAAACAGTTTTACAGCTCACGCCACAAACGAAATACAGAAAAAAATCAGGCTATGAACATTAAAAATTAATTTAAAGATGGGAAGATATTTTTTTTTTCATAGAATCATTGTTTACATAAACTTTTTTAGATCATCGCCCAAACTTCCGCGGCACACTTCAGGATCCTTGGTAGCACATTAGTGTGCCGCCAAGTATAGTTATGAATGTGAACGATTATTTCAACAAATGTAAATTTCCGGTTCTCGCTTTGTTATCTAAGGATAGTACCACTGGACCTTCATAGTTTACAACTGAATTGGTGTCTAGAGTTCACTTGAGTTAACAATCAGGATTTATTAGAATTAATTGAAAACTGGTTTTCATGGAGAAGAAATTAAGCTAAATTTATCTGGAGATTAAGCTAGTCGTTCCTTTTTTTGTTATTTTTGTGCGACATTTCATATGTCCCAATGACCCCATGAAATTTCCTCTCCTAAAGTATTAGACATCACTTCTTCAATAAATCAATTCGTACAAATCGTGTTGCTTGATAATATAGGACAGTTTATGAAAACAAAACAACAACAAAAAAAAATACTTGTTATGCTGTGAAAGTTTGTAAACAAGCTCCCTCGATTATTCTCTTGATTTTTAATGAGGGGATGGAAATTTCATTGTACGTGAAAGCATGCAGTTGTGATCAACCTTTAGCTTGCATTCTCGCCTGCAACTCATAAACTGCCTAGACTTTTTTAGGTCAAACTTTTTGTATCGGAGCATCTTCACTTGCACTTCTGTATTGTCCATAAATTATCTAAACCGGTAATCTCTAGGAAGTGATGTTGCTCTTTTACGTAACGACTATAAAAGGAAATGCTTAAGATACCTATACTCTCATTTCTAAATCGTGTAACGGGTAATCCTGAACTATTTCTTAACATGAGGACGTTAAGAAACACGGTATGTTAAATAAGGGATTAACAATTACGTGAGAAATTACTGGAGTTTTTACATGGATTACAAGTGCAATTATTCTGTATAATGGGTATGGTAAAATAAGGCAATACAACAAGTTAAACAAGTTATCAAGCAAACTTGTGTCCAGAATTAATACTTATTTTAAAAAAAGATCAATTCTGGCAATTAACACTGAATTTAAAGTGTTGCAAACTTGAGCAAGAACTTGATATAACCACGTTTTTAAAGTGTCTTTGTCAAGGGCCCATGTACTCATTTGTAGTAATGAAAACGTTTATCATTAATGATGCTCATTCAACGTAATCTTTATTATGATTTTATCAATGTATAAATAGTATTGAAGCAAATTTGCAATGTATTTGTATCCGTATTGCAAATAAGAACTATCCAGTATATTATTTAAATTAGAGCATGGACCAACCCATGTAGTGCAATAAGTAAATGTTTTCTTTGATTGCATTGGTAGGTTTTTATCGCTGCTCTTGTGCTATGTTTGTCCACACTTTCAATGTCGCAGGCCCCAGGTGAAGAAGATGAATCTCCACTGCAGTCAGGGCAACAACAACAACAACCAGATGCGATCCCTCTCAGTCAGGCCAGTGCCTCATTTGGAGGATCATTTGCAAGTGGAGGAGGAGGGAGTGAACCACCATTAGTAGGGGGAGCTGGAGGAGGTGGAGGAGCAGAAGCAGTTGGAGGGGTAACTTTAATATCCATTTTTGAAAATCTTGATAATGTGCTGTTTGTACGTCAAAACAAAGCCTTGCTATGGCTTTTTGGTTTCAGAAATGGAATTTTTTACTTTATTCCAAAAAAGCTCATGTACCCTGCTGCTGTATTATTAATTTCCAAAAAAAATCTTGACGAACAGTGCATTTCGTTATTCAAATTTAAAGGTTAATTCATTGTTAATTAATTGAATTTGTCTGTATTTTTTGTAGAGAGCGTATTCATTTAGTTATTCAGTGAATGATCCAGCAACTGGTAACGTCCACTCTCGCCAGGAATCATCTGACAACACCGGTGTAGTCACTGGTCAGTATCAGTTGATTGAACCTGATGGTACCCTTCGCATTGTTGACTACGTGGCAGATTCACGAGGGTTCAGACCAACAATTAGGAGGATACCTAATTATGCTCCACCCCCTCCACAACCACCTCGACGTGTCCGGAGTTTGACCGATACCATCATTTACAGAATATAATTGTACATATTTCCTAAACTGTTCATTGGCTCTTGATATGTGCTAGTATCATTATTTATTGTGCTCTCCTTAATTTATATTCATTTTCTCGTCCAATCATTCAATTGTATTTTGATTTAACAAAATGCTGTATATTGTGTTATGTGAAATTATATTAATTTGCAATGTATAATTTAAATTTGCATAATTTGCCAATTATATTTGTCGGTTCCAATATTCGATATTTCATGCTGCTTGTTGTTACAAGTTAAATTTATTTTGGGAACCTTGATTCGATTGTACATATACATGTAATAAAAATTTGCTTATTGTTAATTTTCCTTGTCATGTTTTAATTTTATTTAGTAATATCAAATTTCAAACTTGGTTTTTTGCATAAGGATGTTAGATTGATATTTATCTTTAAAACATTGTGTTTTGAGGAACTTGAACAAATCATACAGTAGGTGCATTAAACAAATTTAAATAGTTGAAAGGTTTACTAAACCTATATGGAATCCTATGCCGGCGTTATTTTAATATTTTTGAATTAATGGCTGCTTTACCACCCTGATTTAATGATTGTTTTTTTGGATTGATCGGTGTTATTACTTTTTCAGAACTTTTAATAAGTAATTTATAATTTCTTTAATATATTGCTTTATGAGTAACTAAAAACAAATGCCCTAATTTCTTGTCTTTATACCTTCGTTTCAATTTGCAGTAATTTCGCTCAATTGATGCATCGACTTTTAAACTAGGCTTAAACGTTTGTTCATAAAATGGATCAGTTGCATTTAGGCCAGTTTGGATGTGCCTCAGTTGTGACAACGAGGCTTACAGACAATGGTTTCTGTTGATCTTTGCCATTGATACTTGGATGGGTCGATGAAATAATGTCGAATTCCATTTCCGACTAAAGTATCAACCCTGAAAATACATTTAAAACTGCCTTCTTTTGTGCTCGTCTTATGGATCATGTTTATGTCAACATATCCCTCCGTATCCATGCATGTTTATGTCTAGGTGCATCATTTAATAAACTTGCTTATTGAATGGTTAAATGGGTATATGCAAACAATTATATGGAACAATTGTTCAAGGTTATACCTTCATCAGTTTGTAGGTTTGAAGGCAGAAGCACTAATCAAAATTGCTATTTATTGCAATATTTCAAAAGAATTAATTTTACCAAATGGGTATCTTACAAATATATTCTCCATTAATATATTTTTTATTGCCTAAATTGGTTGTTCTAAAGATTTACTAGGCCATATTGAATAAAATATCCACAATGTCATCATGGGTTACATTTTTAGGGGAATTTGTTTTCAATGTTGTATGTTTCCCTGCATTACTTATCTGCTCTTACTGTTTGCCGTCTTGCAGGAAAACATTATATTAGCTTGACTTTGAAAATAAAATGAAAATTTCATTTGCTTTCAAATCATGCTAATTTCTTAATATAAAATTGCATAATTCATGATTAAAGATTTGGTAATATTCTCAATTAATGAATTTATTTTTAATTTTGTTAAAAATAGTAGGATAACTTATTTTGCCATGCATAATGCTGATTGATGCCTTAACTTCGATACAATATTTATATATGCTTTGACTTTTAAAGTTATCTAAATTTTTTGCAATACCAGTATGTGAAATAAACACCGGTCTATAGCCTTTAGGAATAGTTTTCAATTTTCTCTGTTCGTTTTTATTAAAAAAAAATGTACAAGATATATTGTAAGACAATTAACGGGTAGGTCAAAGGATTACCATTTTAACCCTTTTTTTAAACTCGATTCAACATTAAATTTAAGAGCAATGTAATTATAGGCAATGGGTCAAGTCAATTTTTTCAAGAAATAAAACAGCATAACTAGGTGCGCACGCTAACCTGTTTTGTAGTTTCTAGGTTGACTAGAATTAATGTATTTTAATTTATGCAGCCCTAGTACACTCAGTGGCCTATGATCTATATGATGTGCAGGTAAATATGTGGGAGGATTAAAGATTTACCTTCTATATGCCTTCTTTTCTACTCGTATATACTAGAAAACATTATACAAGTAAATGGCCATCATAGAACAGATTTTTTTTAATCCTAAAATGATTTTTTTCTTCTTTTTTTTCTGCTATATAAAAGACCTCTTTTTAAAAACCTGTGATGTGCCGTGGCAATCGTAGCCCCTTTTTCAGTGTGCCGCAACAATTGTGGGGCAGTAAAGTGTGAAACTAACTGCAAAAAGCTTGAAAAATACTGACCTATATTATAAATACAGAGTATGTGTAGAGATATGAAAGTTAGTAACATTTTCTCACACTATAATAACATATGCCCTCAACAAAACAATTCCTTTATATAATTTCATAAGTTGTAGACTAATGAGCTTGTTAGAACCTTAAATTTAATTATTATTTCTTTGACCTAATTGTATACATGTATATTTTTATTTAAGGGTGATCATACCGTAAATGTATTTGGCTAAAGCCGTCTAAAGTGCAAAAAAATAAACAATGCGATCGATGCCACAGTAATTGCAAAAGTGATGCATCTATTTGCATTTAATTTACTGCGTATTTCTATTATCAGTCAGTTTATTGAAACTTATGATACAGTGGTGCAATAGATTGAGTAATGTTTTTCACTTGGTGTCCTAACTGGACCTGCCTAAGCGCGATTAAAAAAAATAAATAAAACCAAAAGGTCTCATTGTTTAATTTTTGTCACTTTAGTCAGTTTCGGCTTATTATTCGTTATCAATTTGATCTTTATTGATTGTCGTATCCCATTAATGTACGTATACACGAATGTTTTCAATTATTACCATGACAATGGGAGTTGAAAATCAACCACTCATATACGTTGGCTTCAATATAGAGCCTCCCTATTGGTGGAATTAGATATCGATTTCCTCTAACTGCATTCAGCTAAGCCACGCATCCAATAGGTCTTAAGATATATTTCTTATAATTTCTCTCACATTTGGGCTCTATACAAGCGATCAAAACGAGACATCCTGGTCCATCTTTTGCATCTTGCTGAAAATTTGTTTTCTGAAATTCTTGCAATTCAACCAAACTCTTTCCAGTTATTTAAATTTGTAGCAATTTCATCAAAATTAATTATCTTTAAAGTAAGTCCGTTGTCCATTTTAAACGTCGTTTAATTTGATTTTGTTCGGTATTTTTTCAATTATCTGTTCTTTTCGTAAAGATGGTACTCGGACAGTCTTTTAAAAATAGTAATTTGTCTACTGTTACGAAAGTTCAACCCTTGCAAGCATGGGCAATAACAGAAGAAGATATAAAAACCGTGAATGACAAAGCAACTAACAACTATGACCGTCCTGGGACCACCATACCCATGTATAAGAGGTTGAAATTTTACTATGTCTATTTGAGACTTTTTGGGCTGGACATCAGTGGAGATAATTCTCCATCGAGGGTTACTTTAAACTTATTCTTGAGGTATTTCTCACTGTCGCTTATCTTGCTTGCATTTTTGTGGTATTGGTTTGAGATATTTTGGCTTTTGAAGGATGACTACGTAGAGTATGGCGCCACTCTTTTGCACTTAGTTATTGCCGCCCATATTACTTCAGCACTACTTACTCACTGCACCATGCATGGACGATTGGACAAAATTATGAATCTAATCAATAAATTGGATAGCATCAATGCGGAAATTCCATTCGATAAGCATGAGCTTAGAGATGGTTTGATTGCACTTGGTTTTGGTATATTGTTTTTGGTCGTTTATACCGTCGTTCCAGTTAAATGGGAAGTCGGGAAACTCTTTACCAAACCTATATTTAATACTACAGAGGAAGGTTTGATTGCGGCTGGAAAGAAAGACTATCAGGCCCATTTGATAGGAAAAATGGTATTAAGATGTCCTCTTATGTCCGTTTTGGTTATTATTGTATGCACCTTTGATGTGGTTTTCTTCAGCTTTTTCATTCTGTTTGCCAAGAGGTTTAATTCGGTGTTTCGCAAAGCTCCCTTTGTGAAACTCCTCGAAAGATCTACCAAAGATGACCTTTCGTTGATCATGCAAGAATTTCGAAAACATCATTTCTCTATTTGCAATTTTGTGGAGGATGTGGATGGGGCTTTTGCTCCTGTTGTACTTATCTGGTACGTTTATCAAACAATGTCATTGTGCTGTTGGATTCGTTCTTTTGGAACTGAAGTCTTTCACAAATCTGTATTTGGACCTCCCTCCACCATGATCAATCTGGTCATTGCTTTTACTCAATTTTTCCTACTTTCTGCTGCAACGACACTTATCAATGATGAAGTAAGCTAATTTTTTTGTTTCTAATGGTCGTATAATAAAATCACATTCTAATTAATATTTTAAATGAAACTATCTTAAAGAAAGATAATTTTAAATGCATGTGAAGTATTTCATTAAGTACTCCCAGCGACTACGTAATGGTTTAATATTTCTTTAAGTATCAGAAAATAATGGTTAAGGATTTGTTAGATATAATTACATACTTCAAACTATTTTCAAAGGTGACTGCCCACTTGGACACAGTGCGAATCATGTGTATTAAAGAGGATGTTACTTCAACAGCCTCTATGGATCTTGTTCAGGTATTTGACTGCAATAATTTGGGCTACACTATAATTAAGATTGGTTTCGAAGAATTACAAAGTTTCATGAGTCTAACTACCCTAAGACATTTTTATGCACGAATTTCATAATTATCATTCATTATTCGTGTTGTAGCACACATCATGTTCACAGTAGTCTATACCACCGCAGAAAAAAAAGATTAATATAAATTTCAATATATATTTATAACTAAATCAAAAATTTGGGAAGTGGAGCATGGAAAAACTAAATATGTACGTGATAAGAATATCCCATGCAAATAATTATAATGCCCATATTAACATGCAATTATGAATCGTTTCAAATTAATAAAACATAATTATTTTCGTGTGAAATGGCCAATTTCAGGAACGAATAAGCCACTTGTCTTACGTGACCTGTGTTTTGGCATCGCCCGTCAATTTAACTGGTTGGGGATTCTTCAGTATTTCCAAAGGCTTTGTCTTGACCGTAAGTGGCTTTGATTTAAAACAAGTTTTATTAGACAAACTGGTGCTTGTACAACGACTTCTTGGAAGGGAAACTGGTTGTTTTATTTGTATTTCATTGGGTACCCATTCTGGCACCCACCTTTGCATTTTTTCTGACTTGTCTACCATATGTTTAGGATGTGTGCCACGTATCTAATCTTCTTCACCTATAACACTAGACTATCCTTGGATGTTTATTTTTTTGTATGAATAGATGACTTTCAAAATTTTGTTTCAAAATAAATGGACGTCTGGGTTTGGTCTGGGGTTCTAGTCTAGGAGAGCAACCCTAGCTTGCAGTAGTACATTTAGAATGTATCGTACAAACAACCCATTTTATTTAAATATGATTGCACTAATATAATACACAATACTTTCACTTTTTTAAACAAGTGCAACTTTCCAATTTCAATTTAGTAAAATTTGAATTTCTGGTACAAAAATTAATTTCTATAATTCAAAATGTTTGAAATAAACTCCTCTGTTAGCACCCAAAAAAAGAACATGCTGATACAACAAATTCTCTACGTTTTATGTTCGGCATGCAGCATTACGTTATACATTTGTATTAAATTCAACTGTACAACCTCCTTTTTTAAAATCTTGAAATATCAACATTTTATCATTCGAGTATATTTCGAGGTAAACGATTGTTATTGGTGGGAATTGAATCGTTACACTCGAAAAATCACTGTTAAAGCGCTCTTGCTATCGTCTAATCAATCAGGATCCTATTTTTAAAAGTATACATATGAATCTAAGTAAGAAACTAATTGTTACTTTTTCAGGTTTCCAGTACGATACTGACGTTCACCCTCGTGTTGTACGGTGTTTAGTCGATATTTCAATTTCTCTTATGGAACTGGAACCCAAAAAAATAAGTACATGCAAAAATGCAGTGTGCACTTGCATATGCAAATACATATGTAATCAGTGAATAGCTATTTTTGTCAATTTATTAATTAAATACTATGAGTTAAATATGTTTATTTAAATGTATATCATGAAATGCATTGACATTACGTTACATACGATTGTCATCACAATTTTACTTAAATAACTTGTACATCTGATATGCAAATGAATTTCTTCAAAGTTGAAATGTGATCATATATTCACACAATACTATACTTATGAAACAATGCACGTATATTTTTAATGCAATAATAACTAATATAGTGTGATGCATATTTTTGAGTTACATAATTACGCGTACAAAGATTGTGTACCAAGTGAATGTCTCTGAAAATATTAATTATTAACTATCTGTGATAGTGGCATTGTGCTTATTATATATATTGTATTTACCATTTGAGAATGTTTATTCCCACTTGGGTTTATGTTATTGTGCATTATCGTTAAAGTAACTTGTTAAAATTGCATCTTGACTAATTACTCTTTCTGGGGATAATTGTATAAGAAAGTTGCTTTAACTCAAAATAAACAATGTCGTGGGCGACAGAAATCAAAGTTTCAATACATTACTTTTGCATTTTATAGCTTTGGGCCCGTGGACATCAAATGAAGGACATTAGCGTGGTTTTTTAGTTTGTTATTGGTCTGTTCAAGGGCATTCCTTCACCTCAATTTTACGTTTTACAAAAAGCTTTAGGGGCCTATTTTTGCACAAATAAAACCTATAATGTGGTTAATCTCATATCTTAATACGTTTGAAGAACTTGTTGTCAGATAAAGTTATTCAAGGACGGCACATTTGTTAACCAAATTGACTGCGGAGAAAATACTTTCTTTAAACCGAATCAAAGGGGCAAAAAACTTCGTTAATTTTTTCATTTCACTCTGTGCAGATGTTTGATTTTAGTACCAGCAATATCACCTTGGCACCTTCGTGCCTTGGCTGATCTTTTTGTGTAACTTCATGTTATTGAAGTATTTCCAAGAAGTTAAGAGGAAATTAAGTGTTTTAAATATCCTAGGAAATATCTAGTTGACTTATTGGTCAAATAGAAAACTTAGAGATGTGCATGTATAATTTCTTTGTAGCAATACAATTCTTATTTATTATACTCTGATTCCTAAAATGTATTTTTCCCACTCTTTATTATGGTCTTCCAAGAATCCCCCATATTACTTGTAAAGTATGTTATACAAACAGATAAGGAAATGTATACACCATGCAATACACATTGTAGTTTAAAAGCAAAACCATTAGAGCTTAGTTAGTTATATTTTTCATGTTAATTAGAAATGCATAACAGTACACAATGCATTCTTACATAAAAGTTATTTTCACAAAATTTTTCTAGGAAAACAAACTAGGAAATTTAAATTTATCCATGTTTAGTAAAGTTCTATACAGTACAATATTAATATATTGGACATTTCTAGGGACATATTTGATAAGTTTTTATACAGAGTGATGCATTTGTGATAATTAGATATATCGCTTTAAAAACCTCACCTGTATAATGTCTGGTGAAATTCCCTGGGATATCATGAAATGGCGGAATTGGAAGTTATTGAGGCTATGGGAATTTAGGTTACAGTTTTGTCAAACCTAGCTGAATGGTTTTGGGGTTATACAATCAACGTTGGTCATGAATCTGTACATTATCTTTATTCAGCATTGGAATTGTTCAACCAATAGTGGACAGATACAATCTATCTGATATACTTGAAATTTACCAATATCCTATTGACATTGTCGTTTGTTTTCAACAAGGGCAGCAAACAATTCCATTAATTAAATGCTGCTGCAAATAGGACATCTGATTACTAATTCTTTTACTGGTATGATGGGATGACAATCTATATTCTATGCAGTACCTCAATAGATATTCAAAATCTGTATTGATCTTAACTGGCTGCTTTAGAAAATTAAACCAGTTCAATGCTCTAAGGAATTTAATATTGTTGCATGTTATTATTGTATCACAATATTCAAACTTTTGAAGATTTCTGTTTCACAAAAAGTGGCACCATTCAAGTAGGCAGTTTTATATTGTTAATTAGAAATGGATAAAAGGTGTAGTGATTTCATACACTGAAGGGCGACCAGAAGTTAAACCAGAAGTAAATTTCATAGTTTTCTATTTGAAAAACTGCTCGAGGAGCTGCAAAACAAGTTAACCTCCAAAGAACCTCAGAAGTCGAGGCCAGTATCTGGAAAAATGTGAGACCAACCCCTGCATTCGTAGACATTTTTTTTCTTCATAGACCTACCCGTGTGGTTCCAATGGTACGTCTCCATGGTTTAAAACAGCCAACAGTCGAGACTAATAAAATCAGTATTTCCTGGCTGAACAGGCTAGTTGCATTCTAAGATTCAAACCAAACTGATTGACAAAGTGAGCTCGAGCCTATACACTTAATTAATCCACTTTTGCAGACGCCAATTAATTCAACAAAATGAATTATATGCAGCCTGGAAGAGCCGTTTATTTACTTCTGCTTACATTCGCTTTTTGCATTTATGGCCAACCTTTATCAAAACGTCAGGTTTTGGACCAGGCTGGAAAACTAGTTTTATTATGGCAAAATGAGGCTGACGGTACTATCACTATGGAACTTCAAGGGAAGACGACAGGTTATGTTGGTTTAGGAATTTCGCCTTCTGGAACCATGGTTGACGCTGATACTGTTATTGGATGGGTGAAAAATGGAAAACCTTTTATTCAGGTATACATTTATTTTACTTTTTTTTTATTATAAAAATTAAATTAGTTTTGGTTTTTAATAAATTATTATGTATTGTGAAGGATGGATATTCGGCTGATCGTAAAAGACCTACAATAGACAAAAGTCAAGATTACCAACTAGTTTCTGGCTCTGAAGATGCATCGCAAACTACCATCCGATTTAATAGAAAATTAAAAACTGGTGATCCAGAAGACAAAGATATAACGGTAATTTCGTTTATTATGATTTGTGATAAGATTATATCAAATTTATCATATTTATCAATGTAAATTTTTTGCAGTATTTCAAAATAATTAATATTTTATTAGAAATTAATGAATTTTGCAAGTAGGCTCTACTTAATTTAATGAATATACGTTATAAATATACATCTTTGAAATAACCCTAGATTGTAGTAAAGTATATTTATATATATATATATATATATATATATATATATATATATATATATAGATATTTAGATATATTTAGTATATTTAAACATTTTTAGAAAGTTTAAATTTATAGTAATGCAATACAGGTAATTATTTTACGTATGTGTTTTTGATTACAAATAAGTTCAATGATGGAATATCTTTGAACTTTAAAATTACAGGTATTAAACCCTTGACGATTTCAATAATTTATTATTAGCTTAGTATACGACTACAGTATCACAGAAGTTTCACAGCTTTCTATATTTTGCATTGCAGTTTTGCGATTTGTGTAAAATATTAGTAAAATTTAGCTACGAATGATATTGGACACCAAGCTTACTAGTATTTACTAATGCATTTTAATGAAATTAACATTAATGGTTTGTAATTAAAATAGTTCAAGTGCAAAACTATAACTAAGTTTTACATCCATCAGAAATCTTTCGCAGTAACCTCTATCTCATTTAAAATTAGTGCAGTACAATAATGCGGTCATTGACTTTATTTCTTTTGATACTTCTACAAGAACCTGTGTCACCGTATTTGTGATTCACGCACTCTTTCTCCCATAAGCGAAAGAGTTTTATATGTCTATTAGGAAAGAAAAGCGGAAAATTTAGGTCATCAGGAAAGTTACGCTCTGGTGCATTTATCTCTTAACTGTACTAACCAAACAAATTTAAACCATATCCATATTCGTAATGCATAATTATCGTATTATTCTTTATGCATGCTACTATAGGAAAGAACAGTGCATGTTTACTAGAAACATTTTTTTTACATATGAAGTGAACTGCATGAAGTAGCAATACTCCGAGCATTAACCACTATTTAACTTTTTTGTTCAATCATGCAAATGTTTGAAATTCATTGACTTAAAGAAAGCCCACGTTCATTTGCTTAATTAAAAGTTCTGGTTTAATTACGCAAGCCTTCAGACGCATTGATTGGTTTTCTTAATCAACTTTTCACCTATTTTCCACAATTTTATTAATCTTTCTTTAAATTTTAGACTGGGCCAATGACCTTTATTTGGGCTTATCATGACGGGGATCCAGAAGTGGACACCCTCGTCCCATATCACGGCAATGTAACTCGAGGATCAGCTGTAGTTACTCTCATTCCTGCTTAATTACTTTTCAGTTGTTTGTATTGCTTGTACAATGAAATAAATGATGTTTTACAATACTTTATTAAAATTGACTTGCTGGAGTGTTTGTTGTCAGATAGAATTTTTTCATAAGTTAGAGAAGAAATCATTTTTTAAAGAAAGACCCAAAGTTGCTTGTGCCAGACATTTGATTCCTTTCGGTATAATGTTTCATATATGGGTGTCGGCCATGTTATAATGACAGGAAAAACTTAATGCATAATGGTGCATGACTTTGGATTGCACCAAATGGGTGTTGGCTTTCCATGCACCAAAGCACAATGCTGTTTCAAGACGAATTCATGCAGAATTGACCAATGAATTTTCGCTTGAAATGGCTTAAAATTAGGTCTTGACTTGCAAATTAAAATATTCGAGTATATATTCGGCATATAGAAACTATTTGGTATCATTCTGTTGAATTGGGATACACAGTGAACAACAAGATGGATAACAATGTGGTGGTTAGTATTTCTCAAAATTTCATACAAAATTATGAGATCTGTTTAGAAACGTTTGATATATGCTGAAAATTGCAGATAGCGTAAACAATTTTAAAGTTTGAACAAAGCCAATTTAATAATTAGATTCATATATTTTCCTAATGTCCTATTTTGCGCTGATCTTGATGTTTTTAAACAATTATTTTTTTATTTAATAAATAATCGCCGAAAGAAAAATTCTACAATATTATTTCGAGGATTTCGTTTTTATTTCTTAATCGATTTTCTTCTAATATTTCGTATAATATTGTGTGAGCCATTTACATTTGGTGAGTGATATCCTATTGGAATTCCCATAGCAAATGAACAATGAACCTGCCTGAAAATTACCTTATTCTGTGTTCTTTTGATTACTATTCAGAATTCAATGAGAATAGATTACTTTTAATATTTATGTGAAATCTGACACCAAGTGATGTATGAAAGCAATTGAGGATTTTGGAATAGTAAAGATTCAACAAGTATCAAGAATCACTAATAACTTGTCTTAAATTTTATTCATATTTACATATAAGTGTATACACTTAAATTAAAAGCTATAATAAAGCTATTTATGAGAAAATTCATATATGCAGGCTGCCTTATGTCAAACTTGTCTACGTCAATGTGTAGAATCAAATTTTCAAAAAATTAACCACGATAATTCAGGTTTTTTATGTTTGAAACTATCTTAGTGATATTTTACCATTATGCTTTTTTCAGTTCTTTGCTATTGTCGTATTCGCAATTTGCCAACTTGCCATTGGACAACCCATCATTTACAACCCAATTTACATTTCACCAGAAACACTAAAAGATTTCCAGGCTATTTTGCATCAAAATAATGCACTGGAACCACTTTTAATTTCCAAACGAGAAGCTCCGGTATACGTACCCAAAGAATTGAAATCTGAAAGCAAAAAAGATTTGGACTCATCAGCTACGGGTTATGGCGGTGGCCATGGAGAGGGCTACGGTAATGCCCCAACTGGCTACGTTGGATATGGTGCAAAAACAGGCGGGTATGGCGCATTCAGCTGGTATACAAATCATCCAGTAGGTGGAGGTGGCTATGGACACGGTGGATATCACTAAACTAAAAATAATGCCATACTTATTTAAAACGCTTTATGATCTAATCTAGTTTTTTCAAAGTTTTCTATAAACTTAAACATCCAAAACACTCGCATTTTGTCTGAGTCCATTTAGACTACATAACCAGCATCAGTGTTATCAATTCTTCAATATGATAGATGTCTTCGTAAGAAATCTTTTGAAATGTAAATATTGTATTATACACACAAATATGGCTGTTACATCATTTATTAAGTCAATATTTCTGTAAAAAGTGATATGTAATAAAAACATATATAAACAAGCTGTCATACAAATATTTTTTGCAAGTTTTGTGCAGTGTCCTAAAAAATATTTATAAAAACATCGCTTAATTAAATGTATTTGTCGATTTAAAGCTATAATTTGCCAACACAAAGCTGTTGAACGATGTTATGCGTGACCATGCAAGTCCACGATTAAGCCATTACCACCGTGGTTTAATTTGTAATTGTAGAAATACGTTAAGAAAACCATTGAATTAATAAAAAAATGGGCATTGTCCCTTTTTTAAAAATGTGTAGTTGTCGTAACTAATTCACTTAAGAACACTCCTGTACGTCAATCCAAATTTCATTGCGACGTCCCTTCTTCTTCCAAGGTGGATCATACAGTGCTGAAAAATGTGAATTATCTGTTAGAAATTTGTGCAAATTGTTTCATAATTATTTGACCTGTCCAATGCTTTTTTTGCAATAATTTTTGCGCATAAGTGAGTTAAAGTATATTTTGTTAATGCTTTACTTACCAACCATATATCGTTTAGGATTAAAACATAAATTAAGCTGGTGAACATCTTCTTGTAGTTTTACTAGTTCTCCTTCTGGCTGATTGAAAAATCCAGTAAATGAATGTACGTAAACGTTTAAATGATCGATTTTCTCTAATTTTACATTTTCCTGGAAGAAAAATAAAATTAAAGAAGGATTACTGTATATAGGGATTCTAATTGTTGATTTAACACCACTATTAAAGCTTAGTTATCATACTTCGATTGGTTTTGGTAGTCCATCAACTCCTGCCTCTGTTGAGTTTGCAAACACATAAACTTTATATTTTTCCATGCAATGGGTTGTTCCTTCTTGAGTCACTTCAACGACAACAGGAACCGCCATTTTTACTGATCGACTTTCAGAGTTGTTACCTTTGAAATTAAAATACATTTGATGTATGACACCTGGACAATTTCATGTTAATTGTATAACTATCCTAATAGACATTAACACTAAACAAATTGTTTTTTTTTTGGACATTAATTTATGGAAAAGCAATTTTTTTCTATTTTTGTAGTCAATTGTTAATTTTAAATGATAATATGAGTTGTATAATGTTGGATGTCTTAATCAGTCAACTTCAATGTTATTCTATCAAATTTATACACTAACATCCTTAATATTTATCATACATTTATTTGAATTTTGCTTGAAAAGCAAGCTAAATTTCATGGTTCGCATTCATGATTAATTTAACTTGTATATAAAACATGTCATTCATCACAAGATGACGTCGGGACGCATTATGTTTGATTGACCTATTTGAGCAATTGCATACGCATTACCTCTTCTGTAACGAAACAATGCTAAATAGCCTTGTAGCATTCCCGCAGAAAAATTGCCACATCCGTATGTGGTTGCAGAAACAACGTCGAAAGCTTTGTATTCTCTTTCTTGAACATAAAATGAATGGTCCTGCTTTACACGAAATGTAGGACATGGCCAACCTGAAATTAAAACAGGGAAATGCAAAAATCAAATGGAATTTGGTTTTGGGTTTTGATATTGAATATCTCTGCTTAACGGTAATTGAATACGGAAATTACTGATAATAAAAATCTAATTAACAACAACATGTTATTTCTTATCTGCATTCAGACATAGCAAGATGTGAATGTATACAATAGAAAAACTGGACCTTTAGCCTGAATAGCAACGAACCAGTATAGTAATTGCTCCATTATACATCGCCGAATTTAAAAATATTTGTGCCTTGTTTTGTATTTAATTATTTTTGTAGTTGCATGTACAAGTAGTTGTCAAGTTTTAAATATAATTCAAGTAACACTTTTAATACAAAACCTAGCTAGTTCAATATTTTATAATTTACTTACAATTTTTAAATTAATTGCTAATTGCGAATACAAACTTTTTGAAATGTACATGTAATACTTCTTGTGGTAAACACATGACTTCTTCGTTTGTTTAACATCTGAATATAGGAAGATATGGTAATACTGCAGTAAACAATTTTTGAGTTATTTTGCAAGCACGTGTTTATTTATTTTCCTTGCTTGAAAAGGCGGGAAAAAACAAACATAAAGGAATGTTATCAACATGTTATCTGGGAAACCCTATTCCCTTTAACATTGCTTATTGAAACAATCCATACGTGTATATAGGACAAAGATCGAGTTTATTTGAATTTTATAGTAGGCAAGTTTCAATTTGTATCTTAATGTATACAGTAGATAGTTTTATAAATTAAAAATTATATTGATTAGCCTTGAGTTCGATCCATACCTCTGCAAATCAATTTTTCCTGGACAGTCTGTGCATCTTCACTGGTAAGAAAAAAGTTGACCGGATGCAAATCGTCGTTTTCTTCATTTGGCTCTTCGTCTAAGCCTTGACCACTGTTTTGAAAAAGTGTGATACTCAAATTAGACTTAAATTGACTTTATAGCAGAAAAAGATGGTTATAAACCTTATTTACCATTTTTTAAAATCTAAACATTCAGATTGAGTATGCCTAACCATAGTTACCAAGTTTAAAAATGGCGTAATAGCAAGCAGAAATTTTACTTAACGTTTTAAAATGTACCCACAGAAAATACGTCTTGTTGATATAATGAAAATAACTATGCTTACCTTGCCCAGTTTGCGTGCAGGTTCAATGTCAAACAAGTCACCAAGACAAGCAAAATAAATGAAGTCGCCATGACTTCAAAATTGACTAAAACGATCACAAAGCGATATGGATTGTCAGCTCAATGTTCCCTGCTATAGCCTTCAACTGAAACTGGCTCTGGAGAAGGCAATCGAATATTATAAACACTGTTTAGCAGGTCTTCCAAGAAGTCGAAGTATATAATATAGTATATATAGTCGCTGTTTTTAAACAACGTCCTATTACCCAACAGGCAAATTATTTTGCAAAGTGGTTTGTTGACAAACTTGATTTTTATAATGACTCAACAAGGAAAGTTATTTTAATAGGTCTACGCGCATATTTATGCACATGCTATCCACGAATGATGAAAAATTACTAAATATTTTGTAACTTTAGAGGAAAGCATAGGTACTTATTCTAAGAATCAGTTTTCAATTCAGTTGTATAGGTAACGCCAGGTGTTCGTAAAAGTTGAATTTCGAGTTCAGTCTTTCCCCACAGCAACTAGGCACGTGTGCACGTAATCTGCAATTTATACACTCAGGGTCAGTCAAACAGCAAGCCTCAATTTATCCGTTTGATAATGTAGCATCTGCTTTCCGAATGGTAAATTTATTTGCTTTTGATACAAGCAGAACCATGCTTGGTCAACATTTCCATTACAGTAGCTCGATCTCAGGTGAAAATATTGCATGATCCATGCAGTATGTTGTGGATTTTGTTATTAAATGCGGTAGTTTATAATTTTAAAGAATTCTTTTCACCCTGCATGAAGCTAACATACAGTGAAGTTTTCTAAACAATGTCATGGGTTAAAAACAGAGGGTAAATAGTATCCCTCAAAAAAGTGATTTTTATGGAATTTTCGTATGCATTATGCTGGAATAAAAATACGTTTGCACTCAAGGAATACGTTATTTGCGACGGTTAGCATATTTTTATTTTACATACTGCGTATATGATTGCCTTAAATATTTGGCATTTGGCCAGATTGTTACTTCAGTTATTTTAGATCGAGAGTTTGAAAGAGGCTACTAATTTCTTGGAAGTGATATGAAACAGCTGAATGCATTAGCATACATTAGTAGCTTTTAGTCTTAAATTACAATTCTACTCCACAATTTTGTTCAAATTACTGGTGTTGCATCTTATAAAATTGCAAGAAAGCCTTGTAAGTGAGACCCATTTGTTTCCTAACAACTAATATTTTTAGACTCAATCTGCCACTGCTGGAGGCATTCATAAATGATGTTATGCCGACGCGGCGGTCGAGTGGGTTACGTGCTTGCCTCTCTATCCTAAGGTGCTGGGTTCGCTCCCAGGTCGAGGTCGGTGGGAATTTTACGGATGAGAGAATTCCCTAAGTGGTGGCTCTTTCGGATGAGAGTTTAAACCGAGGTCCGGTGTTGATTGTAGCACCTTAAAGACCCCTCGAGAGGGGGTGGAAGTCCCCCTCGTAGGCTATATTCCCAGATAGGTGTTGTAGGTCCATCCCCTGGCTTTGGTGTTTAGCCCTCGTGTTGCAGAAATAGGCCAACGTTAAAAATCAAATAAACAAACAAACAAATGATGTTATAAGGGGTTTCCTGAAAGTTGTATTTGAAAGAAACCATAACATGTATAAAACGCCCTTTTGAACTAAAAGCATGATCATGCTATATACAGCTACAGTTTGATAAACTGTACAGTAAATGTATGTTTGTGCATTTATATAATTGATTTAACAGATATTTTACTTTTTTAAAGCCAATAACCTTATTCTGTAATTGTGTTTACCTACAAATTCAATAACCCCATGATTTATCAAGTAAACCTTCTTCGATCAAAACCATATAAAATAAGACAAACTCATTTTACTGATCTAAAACATTAAAAGCGTACAATGCACTGGAAAAGAATACACAGTATAATTCAAATTAATGTGAACATGTGATATTTACAGTCAACTCTCACTACTGTTAATAGTTTTCCCTCTTCTTTGTGCCCTATCACTCAATTATGCTGTTGAGAAAGATAAGATTTCAAACAGGAAACTTTAGCGAAATAATTTAAATAAAACGGCATGATCGTGTTTCCTTCCTGTCTGTTTCCTGAAATGCAATTTGGATGTCTCGGAAAACGTCTTGTGCAACTGGTTTTGGGAATTTACATTTCATCAACAAATTTTATATACCTTGAGGTAGATGACATGGCGAAGGTCAACGTTTGCTTACAAATTTGTATATTCAAGGTGATTTGTAAAGGTGTTTTATGTTGGTTATTTCCGCTTTTTGTAAAATGGGAATTAATCATTTAGTTTTAATTGTTATAATTAGAAATACAAAATATGCTCACGGATATCGTTATTATTTGCACATTTTAGGACACCTAAAGTAAGTCTTAACTTTAAATCTATATTACGATTTATTTCCATTAATATATTACACAAATTATTTTTGGTCTAGGTGGAGGAGTTCAATATTGAATTTCATGAATAAATACTCATAGCTATGGCAAAAATGCTAGATTCTATAAAGGATAAATTAAACGAAATTCTACAGGAAGACACTACGATGGTGAATGGAATAGACAGGCTACATTCGACAAAAAACCCACACATGAATCAAAATAGTATAATTGTCCCATGAATATTCCCTTTTTATGTTGCAAGTTAAAATGCAGCACTACTTAAGATCTATCTAATTATTGCCGTTTAAGAGATTATTGCTTCTAATTTAACATTTTACTAATTCAAAACGAAGATTTTTCATACATATCATGATTGTTTTCATAGATTACTCGAATACAATGAGAAAAAACATAGTTTGATAAAAATCGTAACACTACAACAACGAATTAATATCAGTTGTGCAACTGGCTAATAATGTTGTTTTTTTTGTTGTTTTTTTAAAAAAAAAAACTATGGTGCTATTCAAACAGGCAATTTCAGACCAGACTGATTATACGCCTATTTAAATTAATCATTTTGATTTTTAAAGTTAAAGACTTATCCGTCTGAACTTAAGCTGGTTTATCAGTATGTCAAATCTGTATTAAAAATGCAATTGTCTGAGCTAATGTTTATCTAATCGTGTATACACCTGTATAAAGAACAAATAGTATGTATTTACAATATTTGTGCAAGTTCATTTTTACCGAAATCCCTTAATGCTCTAGCAATTTTCTGTTATTGAAAATTAACGATATTTGTCATTCTTGATGCCATATGTTGAAATGAATTTTATATAGATCTCTAATTGTTGTGATTCCTTCTATCACCAATATCTTCTCATTTGAGGAATGTATGTGCAAGTTGTTGGTATGTGTCCATTGAAGCGAGAAAAGGGGCGTTGGACCTCTTGCATGCAATCTGCCATTCCTCCAACATTTCTGTCTACAGAAGTCACTGGTGTTCAGCTTAAAAACGGTCAGAATTAAATGCAATTAACTAGATTCTAGTTCAGTGTTTGCCAGACAATAACAGCATAACCATTGCCAATACTAAAATGGTGAAACTACTGGCCACTTGAACAGAGGAGTTTCCACCTGGCTTGTGTTGCGAAGATGCCGAATGATCACCATGGTCGGACATTGGTGTAGTTTCATCAATCGCATTTGGATGAGAACCATTGATGGAACCGAAATCTGGACCATGATCATGGCCAGGATGATCGCCCAACATGGGATCTTGGCCAACAGGTCCTTGTTCTCCATGATCATGTCCTAGTTCGCCATGATCCTGTCCACTGTGTCCTTGGTCTGGCCAAGTGGGGCTTGATGGAAACTGGAATCCTGGCTGCTGATCTTTCGTGTTGTTATTTTCAACAATCGAACCAACTCCTCCATCACATTTGCTGTATTCATAGAATGGGTTTTCTACTTTGGGGGCGCTTCGCGGACTTGATACCTAATAGGGAAGAAAATGCCATTAAATAAACATTCTAACGATTTTTCAATTTTATTGCGCACGCATCAAATCTTTAAGACTATTGCTTATTTATTTTTAAAAATTGCACAGCCACAAAAATCCACAATTTAAAAATACCAACCGTTGCATTGCCAGTTCCATATCTGCATACTGCCGTGTAGTTTTCTCGAATAATGTTCTGGTATTCTGGGGCCCTATTTACCCAATTGTAGTTCTTGAGGTATTCAACCAACTTAGGATCTTGACCATTTGGAACAACTTCTTCGTATTTTGAGGGTTCCACATCACTGATAAATTTTTTGATCATAATACTATATTAGTCTTCCATAATTTCATCCAATCAATGAATCCTATGCCCAATACTTACACAGCTTTTTTGGTTCCCAACCATTGGTAAATTTGGCTAAGTGGAGGTGAGCTCGTGCAAGATTTTAATTCAACTTGAGGGAAGTAATTCAAATAAGCCAAGCACGTTTCATTGTCGCCTTGAATTCCGCCCTAGAACAAAAGTCACATTTCATTGAATAATTGCTGGATAAATACAATTTAATGTAGGCTACATGTATAAAACTACAACTGTTTAAAATGCATATTTTACACAATTTTACGTACCAAAATTGTTGATTGCGCGGAATGAGAATCATAGGTACATTCCAGAACCAGATTATCACCCTGTAAAGTAATATCAGTTATCGTTAGGTACAAAGCCAGTTTAGGTGATAAGACAACAATATTTAATTAAAGTGTTATTCACATCAAAAACGATTGTGATGTAGTACTTACTGGTAATATGTGTACTGGATCTAAATAGGCCCTGTACACTTGGTTTTCTCCCAAAAATTTGTGATCAGATGCTAATGGAGCCAATTCAGTGCCTTTTCGCAGATGTCTCAATGTCATTTTTCTGCCTAAAATAATTATTTTAAAAATTATAAACTAGCTCTGCTAAGTATATTTAAAGCTGTAACAAATTTGAAAATGCATATAAAACTTGAATACAGCTATATTAATGGTAGTTTTCATTACCATGGTGTTGTGCTTTTAGAAACAATTCGTAAACGTAAATTCCATCATTAGGCAGCCCCTACAAAATATTGAATGATATTGTTTTAGAAGATAAACATATACTGTATAATTAGCTAGACAGTAAAAGTTGGAGCGTTTTGCGTGTTATTCGTAATTATTTCTCAGATACACAAAAATCAAGGCTATAATTTACACAAGTGATTCGAAGGTCATGGTCTAATGATTTGCAATATTTTCTTGCTTCCTTGAGTTTTATGGAGATAATGAGCAATTAGATTATCACTCCAGTCACCAGTAAAAAACAAATAACAATGCATCAACGAAAACATCTTTAAAGAAAAACCTTGCAGAGCTACTAAAACATTATTTATTGTTGCTTTAAGCAAATATATCTTGCGTCATATGCAAAAACCGAGAGGAAAGTTTTGTTGGTTGAAAACATCCTTGTCAACAATTATGGATGGGTTGACTGTTACCAGTTTTTCAATTACGGCAAGAGATACTTGAAAATGGGTAAAGCTGTGATAATACAGTTGAACCCTATTCAAACGGGTTGAAAAGTCTGGTTGAACCCGACAAATAAATAAATTAATAAGTGTTAAGCGGGAAAACTTATTAAACGGGAAGCTTAGTAAAAATGGTATGGCTTATAACTGGGACATTAAATATATGGAAATAAGATCTAATTTGTGTTATGAACAGGTATTTTTTGGGACTTCAAAAATTCGACTTCTTATAGGGGAGAAACTTCTTAAGCGGGTTCTACGGTACCTGCTGTTTAATTAACTTCTTTAAATGGGTTTGACTGTCATTCTGCACCACACAGTTATTTGTCTTTTATTTAATAGACTAATAGTATCCTTATTATAGATCTACAGATTATATATAATGAATATGATAAATTTTCTTAGTTGAATGCCTACAGTTTAGATTTTGGTTAGGAACAAAAAAGTTATGTGTGTAAGACATGCACAAATCATGTTTGGACACGCATTCTGAATACTTTTGTGCTGATCTACCACTTTGGTGATGAACTCCGATTTATTAGATGAAAATAATCATTTATATGAAATTAACACATTATTTATAGTAAAACAATAACTTGGACTTAGTAAACCTACCTGTTGTGTACATTCAGCATCACAGTGACCAACAGAGACAAACTCTTTCTGGTCAATAGGAATGATCTGACTGATTCCCAAGTCGTGACCAACGGTCATTGTGCTAGCTTGATAGCTGACTTGGCTCGAAGAGGTAATTATTGCTATGCCAGAATCATCATGTAAATCTAAATGAAAGCAGATAATATTGTTAATGATTTCCAACTGCATTTCTTCATTTTTAATATGGCTATTTTGTTGTTGTTGTTTTTAATTAATGTGTTCTACCTTCTTTCATTGGCCATCCTTTGTATGCAATTTTCATCAGAAAATAGACTGACGGTCTGGACTTCAAAGAATAGCCCACTTTGGATGGGAGAATATAACCCTATAGACAAAATGTAGGTTAGTAATTTTATTGAATTTCACGCATGGAGTGTTATTATGATAGGTTAGTCATACATGAATGAATTTTTAAATTGAATAACATTATAAGATATCATACCAAGGATCCAGCTGTGGCTGTTGCAATTATTTGTGTACAATTGGTGTATTGGGTAGGGGCCATTGAATTTCCACACATCTGTCCCTTTTCATCGGCATATTGATCCCAGGATACAAAGTCTCCAGCCATAACATCACATGCATATAACCATATGTGATCGATAACTGCCGCTGTTGCATTTCTCCATATTGGTTCAAACTATTAAAACATATGCATTATATTTTTAGTAGCATTACCCTATATGGTATGTGTCTGTATTCAGTAATTTTATCATTGAATATACTGTTCTTCTATATACTTACACCAACTATTGCTTCATTAGCTGTCATTGGAATGTATTTGAATATCTTTTCCCAGCAAAGTGATTTTTCAGCCATTGGCAAGGTGATCTATAAAAATAATAATCAAAACGCAAATTGTTTATGTGCTTGCTACAAGAGATTGAAGAAATGTTGACTTCCATTTTGTATTTAAATTAAATAGTACGGGCAGTTTTCAGGTTAAAAGAGGTTTAAAAAAGTCATTTCATTGTGAATTTAAATTTATTATAACAAGAATATAAGTAAAGCAATAATTTTTTTTTAGAAAAAAGTAAATCTTTTTGTCATGTTTAAAAGTTGTGATACTTTTTTTCATGGCATAAACAAACGGATACAATGTTACGTTTGTGAAGCCTTATAAGGCAAGAAATTCAGGGCGACTTTTAATTCCCAAATGCAGGAAATAATACAACAAGTTGATGGTATCTAACATGCAAATTGCACAACTGTGCATTTCATACTTCAAACGTGGCAATGCATGAAAACATCGTCATTGTTTGCATTTATGAAATTGAGGAACTTAAAGATGCAAGATGATATAATAACCCCTCATTTGCACAATACAGCGCCCACATGAGGTGCCATGTCATGTAATTATTGCCATACTATTTCATAAATTTATTTAGAAAGTACTTGTAGTTAGAATCATGCTCGCATAACCTGGTTTAGTTTGACCCAAGTGAATGACCCTCTATCGCGTGCATCCTATATTTTGAACACCCGCGATTTCATTTCGCACACCTGCTCATTTTTAATGTCCAACCTCTCCTTATTGGGCATTGAAACAACAACAATATTGCTACCAACGCAAATATGGTTTGAAACTTCAATAATAGCGAATTTTAAATCCATATTTGGGAAGTGAAAATAAATGCAAATTAACGAAATTGAGTGTTGCGCACTGTTTAAATGAGAGCATCTATAGGGTTAGTTAAAATGATAAGGGAAGTAGTATATTATCCAGTATATTGTATTCTAGTTCAAAGAGGACATAATGTACAAAAAATGCCTTTAGAAGTAGGCTTTACAACTGCTGTATTTTGTTGTAAATTATCAAAGTGGTTTGAAAACAGCACTAATTTTAATTTGCACAAAGTTTATTTATGAATGGTTGTATACATACAAGTTTGTAGTAAATTTGTTTGTTGGGCTGCTGGACATTTCTAAAAATGGAAGCTATGTGGGCTGCATCAGAAATGTTATGAGGAATAATGTCTTAGTTTACTTACGTTATTCATTCTCATTTCAAATGATTTTGAGTCTGGGATAATTCCTTGGGCAACATTGTTGAAACCAGCCAAAAACAGGCTTCGGTGTCCTGCTTTCTGATGAATCATAAGCAAGTTTCCTACAGGATCTTCAGTGTGATAGGCGTAAACAACTCTCATGGTATCATTCTAAGAAATAAAAAAATACAAATTTACATAATGTTTGTTTTAGCATTAAAATGTGCACCATGCTCTACTTACGGTTATTTTCATGTCTTCCTTATCACATGTATCATAAGCTCTCTGGAATCGTAGCACTGTGTGGGTGTCATTCTCATATCCTCGTAATAAAGTATAGTCTTGTTTAACATCCATTGTCGGCTCTGTGGTTCCAACCGCATATCGATCCTAAAATAATTAAACAATTAAGATGTGATTATTTTAACAATGCTCATAATATTATGCAGATGATTTTGGATTAGCTTGTACAAAACTGTATTGAATTCCACGTAATCTTATAACTATATGCCCATTGAATATATATAATGGATAACTTGTTCTTCAAGATGTTGATATTGATATGACACAGAATTTTTCATTGAGAATTAAGCCAATTAAGGTGGGTCACAGTCAATTAATTAACTTTAATGTCAATATATGAAGGTTGATAATCGCACATAGAAATTAAGATCACGCCCTAACTTCCTTGGCTATGATATTTTCATGCAAATACAAAAGGCGTTGACTTAAAATTTCGTTCTGGAGAGCTTATAAGCAGGTCGTATGGAAGCAAGTAAAGGTTATCGCTTGAGTGTGATGAAGGTCTACTAGAAATTGTTTTGTCTTGTTAATTAGATACTTATAAGTTATCTTATAATACTAGACAATGAAAAACAAATGGTGTAAACATAGTTTTTAATCATAACTAAGGAATTTCCCAAAAGGCTTTTTGGTTAAAATATGGCTGGGAAAATTTCAGATTGTTTGAAGCATAGTTATTTTTAATTAGCTCTATTTATACAGTATATTTCAAAAAAGCAGCCAAGCATGCGATGTTTCTATATAAAATACTGTAACTGTATCATTACTCTAACTTGTCCTTGTTATACTATGTAATTATGATTTTTTTTCTACATAAACTGTTTAATTACGAGTATGTCTTAAGAATATTTTTACAAGACTAACACTGGCATTTCTGTTTACAATTTGTACTTTTTTATAAAACACTTATTCAATTGAATACTTCGCTAGTCAGCATCATTTGAACAAATTTTCAGTTCCATAAATTTGACGAAAATTGTATTTATTTACGCCATTTCTTAAAAGTGATAATAGTCATTAGTCCAATTCAAATCATGTTTATTTGTATAGGTCAAAATTAACAATGAATGTGATAGTTGATTTGTTTTTAAATGTATGCAAAGCGAAAATTATACTGATTGTTCAAAATATTGTTAGCTTTTTTTATGTTTGTCTTATGGAAGCCAAGGACAAACCTATTGTTCTCAACTAAAAACTTCCCATTCGTCTCGTGGTATTTCTCATTTCATTTATGACTAAACAAGCATAAACTTACAAAATAATTTCACAAAGACCTAGTTTCGTGGCACGCAAGAATTCACTCGATTTTTCCTATAATTTAATATAAGTTGCGGTTAAACCGATTTTGTTTTAAATCGGATTATAGCAGGTGGAGCAATTTAATACTCCAACAACTTTCTAAAATGTTATACCAAAGTCTTTGTTAGGAGTTTACTTTATGGACTGAATCTGCCTAAAACCATGACGTTGGTAATAGATAAAATCAGCATTTAATACATTTGAATCCTGGTATTTGGGAAAACTGTATAAAATTGCATTCTTTGAGGTATTGATACTGTCCCAAATTTAACTTGATTGAAAAGGGAAAATCCTTCACGACTCTAGGCTTGTTTTTTCATTTATTCATCTTGGTCAGATAATGTATGTAGGTAGACGTGGTGACCATGGCAGCTGTGGCTGGTTTCAACTAGCTAGTTCTAGAAAAAAAATACTTTGAGAGAGGGTTTAATTATGTTGGTTACCCCTATACCTTGTACCCTCGCACCATTTTTCTACTCCCTATGGAGGCACAAAAAAAAAGATTTTGGAGAAAAACGGACAGATTACTATTGCTGAAGGTATGCCCTTGAGGTGCTGCAGAATTAGAGTTGATTTCTTAGAAAATTGCCTTTGTCGTACTGACAATGGGTGACCTTTTAGGAATTACTACGACTTTGGTTTTAAAACAAAAATGCCCCATTAGCGTGATTACAGGTCAGTCCAATAACCAGCTTTGAAAGTTAGAAGTATAGTTAAAATAGAAGTGAATCAGTTTTCAACCTCATTTAATCTTATGGACTATTCTGAGACGAAATCCACATTCCTATACGATGTGTTATCCTTTGATAGTTTTACAACTTTTCTACTAGAAAATGTCATCTTGCTGGAATGTGCAATTTTTGAAGGCCAAGTTTTGTATGAGATTGTTTTGATTTACTTGTAGAATTTGAGAATGGTGAATACTTGTAAAAATTTAAAATGTGTTGTTACCAATATTTAACAGCCCATTTAGAGCATAAGTTAATAAACATTATAGTATATTTAATGTCCTACGTACTAATTGTATCCTTATTACTTGATTTAATGGTAATTTAACTTCATCTACTGCAGTTGTAGGGTTAAGCAATAATGGATGTACGTGTTACAAATAATAATTTTATCACGTATCATACTTATGTTAGAGTAGCTAAATTACCACTTAGCTTTTCAGTATGATTTATTTTCGTTCCAAATCATCATTATTTTATATCGAAAGGTTTATTTTTCCCTATTGTTAAGTGCGCTCATAAAAATTAGCTTCAATGTAACAATAAGAATTTGATAGTCACTTTCAGTGTTTTAAATTTGATTTGCTGTGAATAAAATCTGTTTGTGCCAGATAAAAAATATACATATAAGTATGCAGAATTCACATATGTATTTTAAGCTAACAACAATCATACTTGCTTTAAACGTGTTTGTTTAGTCCTTTATATTGATTGAAAGGACTGTTTTGCAACAACAAAATGCAAGTAATGTTTTTTTTTTTTGCAATTTCTGATACGTATAGGTTTCACAATAACGTGTATGGTGTTTTTTGTGGTAAACTGTCCTTCTTCCCAAATAGTTTTTTTCTAGCATTGTTTTGTTTTTGGTATTAAATAGGCTTATATATATATTAAAAGTAGAACATATTATTCTCAGTCACAGTTCAGAATTGTTTATGTAGTATGGCGATTTCAATTTCATTGATATTAACAATGACCAACTTATGCTTTTCCATAAAAAGTATATTTAAATTGCAGGTGTTTCATTCAATGCCATGATGCAGTACCTTATATTAAATTTCCATGTTATTTTTCATTTTTTGTTGCTAAATTATAAAGTTTATGCTTTGTTTGCAATTGAAAAGCTTAACTGTTTCAAGACAATGGACACCATTGGCGACTTACCAAGATAACACTGCTTTTTTTGGTTAACAATATTTTTTAAAGAATACCAATGTTGATTTTTAAGATTTAAATGCTCGTACTATATTAGATTCAAGTGCATAATTGCCTCGTGAAATAATTAAATTTAGAAAATTGAACGTAAACAATATTCAATAATCAATTACGAAATTCACATTAACATAATGAAAGTATATTAACCCTTTTCTACGAAACTTTTAACGAAATTAAGAAAGTGAAAAATGAAAAAAGTTATGGGAAATCATATATTGTGCCATTTAATGTATATTCACATAGTATTTTTTTCACACAGACCATACAATTTATATTTGAAAGATAAAAAGAGGTTTTTTCATTTTAAGGGGGATCTGAACCCTATCACTTTCAATGGGTGCAATTTTGAAACCTACTTTCAGCCAAACAAAAAGAGATTA